>CAMZMU010000045.1:64631746-64698907 GCA_947311845.1 Poa pratensis | reverse complement strand
CGGACACCATTGAGGTCGATTTGGGTGTTGTTGTTCGTGTTCTTGAGGTCAATAAGATAGGCTTTGTTTTTCATGTTGGATCCTTGGGGGGCCTGGTGTGAAAGGGAGTATTATTTGGTATCGGTAATGGTTGTGCAACTGGTTTTGGTGGAGGTACTGTTTTTTCAAATTCTCAAAGCAAATTATTGGACTAATCTAGTTTGTATGATGGTTTAGTTTGTGCTTCTTGTTTTATGTTTCATCAAGTTGTAGACATGGTGAAGTGATTCTGTTTTTCCTAACCAGGGTTAGTTCGATGGCTAGAGAAAGTGTAGCTGGAATAAATCAGGTGGTGATGTCAAGGGCAAGCGGAAGGGCATAAAGATGAGGCGTAATGTGAGTTGCTTCGTCCTACCTTTTTTTGTTTAATACTAGTTTAGATGCCAAGAGGGAATAGCACTTGTGTTGTTGATGACCATTTTTATTACATAGCTGTTAAGAATATGTTAATTACCTTTAATTAACCTGGTAACCATGACAATAATATAGTAGCCAACTAGGAATAACCTGGGAATTAGCAGTTAGTTCATACTTTAAACCACTAGCACAATAACCACATAACTACAAGCAACTAACATGATGTTCCCTTCAGCCCTAGCTAGGTGTTTGCACACTTGATTCAGCCAGAGTTATTTTCATGACCACAGTAATTTCTGTCGCTAGAACTGAACCATGCTCGTTATCTTCAGCAGATGCAGCCCCATGCCTGCACTTCATGCCATGCAAAAAGAACTTTTGTTAACTGTTCATTGAATATATGGCATCTGTTAGTAAAAAACTTGGTAACTACTGTCATGTAACTGATTACTATTTTTTTATTTTCAAAGTGATAGCCATCATAAAAGAACCTTGTCGCTAGCATGCATCAACCTTATTGGTAACATCAATTAAACCTGATAGATAGCATGATTTTACCCCTGCTATCTACCATTATTATCTAGCGTGAACTAAGATCATAGCTACGAATTATCATGGTATGTAGCTTTTGGATTTTTTGTTTGCGTGACTTAGCAATGGTCAACAATGATAGCTAGCATGAATTAACCTGTAGATAGCTTTAATTAACTTGATAGATAGCATGAATAATCCTGGTAGGAAGCTTTAGCAATTTAACTTTTTTTTTGCATGATTTAACATGATAGGTAGGCATGAATTAACCTGTTAGCTAGTTTAAATTCACATGATAGCTAGCATGAATTAACCTAGTAGCTAGTTATTTTTTGGATTAACTAGCATTTCTTTTCTAGCGGTTCATGAGAACAAAATGCCAAGCATACACTTAGTGATCGAAATGTGTTATAGCATGTGAGAATCTTTGATATATAGATGCAAAGGGGATGATATCTATCGAATAAACTAAGAGGTACAATATGAAAACATGGTACATACCTGCGAATATGCTGAAGTAACATCATCTAAATAATGTACTAATAAACTTAGGAATACAATTTATCCTGAATGCTTTTAAACTGGTGACTGTGAGTACAATAGTTACTTTTCTTTTTACCTTAGTTATTTGAGATTGTGATGGCAGAAATGGCTTGGTTCAATCCGTGGGGTGGTAACTGTTTTGTAATGTCCATCTTATACCTGCATTTTTTTCCAATGCTGATATTTATCAGTCTTACTCATATTTTTCTCTTCTTCAACTGGCTGAATCAAGCATCAAGGTGAACATGGCTGACAGTAAACCAATAATCAAGTTATGGTGTACAAGGATGTGCCTAAAGTATCTAGTCATGTTTACCTATATGTATGTTCAGTAGGGATATAGCAAATCTCTTTTCAAAAATCCTGTAAGCTTTCTTAACCTACTGGATCTATTTTGGTTTCTACTTGCTACATGTTTGTGGAGAACACCTTGACTAGATTTACTAGTGTTTTTTTCGAACCCAAACATGATCTACTTGTTGTGATGCCCATTTGGTTGTTTATTGTTTTGATTTAGGGAAAGTTTTTCCATGTGATCATGTTTTTGAACATGGGAGAAGTAGATTAAGTAAGAGTTAGGAAGTACATACCTTCCAGCAAAGATTTTATCTCTTTTTTTGCTGGATTTTGTACTGGAATTTAAGAAGGTGTACAGGTAGGTCACGTTTTAGAAAAAAGATTAGCTACTGGTGGTGTGCGTTAGGCCCAGGAAAAATCAAACTGCCATGGCTCTGGCCCATATGGGCTATGTCTTCGGCCCAGTAAAGACCAGGGTCGTGTTATTGGGCTCTGCGTCGTACGCAAGGAAACAACTCGCAGATCCCCTCGCGCGGGAAGGATGGTCTTCGCGGGTTGACCGCCGCACGGAGCTACCTAGTAGCGGTGCCGCACGTAGTCCTGTCCAAGAATGATTTATACCCAGAAATTCCAATTTTTGTCCTTCGAGAACCCATTCCACTGACTCGAGAAACAAACCAGAGGCTAATTATGATGTTACGTTTGCACAGCCGACCAGGCAAATAGGACAGAATTGCTTCGCGCAAATTATTCGTGATTTCGATCTTCCGTTTTTTGCGAGCGACAATGGTGAACAAGATCTCTAATCTTCACCAGCTCCGACATCCACCTCTTCCGCAGCAGCGCTGCAGGTGGCGGCGACAGCAGGCGCATCTCCGGCATTCCCATCTTCACATTTTTCATCTTCCTCCTCTTCTTCCACTGAAAGCGCGACGGGCACCCTGACATCTCTGTAGCTGCAGACGTAGGGCGCGTCGATCCCACTCGCGTCCCACACGGAGGCGTACAGGAACATGGGTGTTAGCACCCATTTTTGGCAGATTGCCAGTTTCAGGTTTAAGGAAGACTTGGCGGCTCGAAGAAGGCAGCAAAGAAGGCTAAAATGGTGATCTGGGAAACTTTCCAGGAAAAGACGGCCAGAAGAAGGCGGCCAATAATCCGGCAACTGGAACAAGGCGGAAGCCGGATTCGGGAATGCAAAGTTGCCTGAAGACCGAGCGAGCTAAGTCAAAGGAAAGCAATAAAGGCGGCAAAAGAAGCCAACGTTGTCCAAACAAGCCGGCAGGAGAGAAGCCAACTTTGTCAAAACAAGCCGGCGGAAAGACAACTTTCCACCGATCAAGACAGCAAAAGACAACTTTTTCAAGGCAAATAAAGGCGGAAAACGTCAACTCTTCAAGTCAAATAAAGGCGGAAAAAGACAACTTTGAATGTCAAGATCAAGGCGGAAAAGGCGAAGACAACTTTCCAAGATCAAGGCGGGAAGATAGAAGGCAACTTTCTAAAAGAAGCCGGACGGGTGCTGAAGTCCGGGTCTGATACGAAGCCGATCAAGATATCTCATCTCTAAGAAAGAAGGCAAGTTTGAAGCCAATACGGAAGGAAAAAAGGCAACTTTCCAAGTAGCCAGCAAGTTGGAAGCCAATACAGAAGGCAAAAGGTAGCTTTCCAAAGTTGCCAGCAAGTTTGAAGACAACGTTGCCGGTCAAGAAGTTGCCTAGTTTAGAGATGGATCCGACTTAGACTAAGATTTGTAAACCTTGTAGAGTCCAATACTTGTACGGGAAGTCCAACCGCATCATATATATGTGAGAGGTGATGGCCGATTGAAATTAAGCAAACAATCGACAACCTATCAATACAACCTACTTTTTACCCTCAAACCCTTGTTCATGCTTCCGTTGTTCGGCGACTTCGCGTAGATTTCACCGGATATCGAAAACCGAGCTAAGAGCGGCCAAGTCCGGCTTAGTTCAGCCAATCGTCGCCGGCTTCCTCTGACGGGCTTGTCCCGAGGGGCTGGGGCGTCTGGTCTAAAAAGCGCCGGCTTGCTGTCTTGCGTATCGCGCTGGAAGCCGGCCTCCCGCGGGGCGAGTTGCGGAGTATCTCCCCCGGCACCGCGGGTACACGAGGACGTGTTCGTGTGACGCGTTTCGAGCGCAACACACTTTTTGGCGACTCCGCTGGGGACAATTCGATCTAAAAATTGGACAACAATGACCAATTCCAAGACCGACGCCGCCAGCATCAGCACCGACAACATCATCAAGCCAACTCTCGAGAAGTTGTCGGAAGAACAACGCCAAGATCTGGAGGCGTGGAAGAAGAAAAGGGACGAGGAGTTTGAGGCGCTGCGAGCTAAGAGGGATCAAGAAGATGAAGACCTGTACTTGTCCAGCTTCAAGGTAGATCGGCAAGGTGTAATCTCGCCGATCAAGGAGCCGGAGTTTGTACCGCTGGACATCAACGTTGACAAACCCGCTGTAAGTAGTAGCCTTTTTTCCTCTGAACAGATAGCCGATATTCAATTTCATGTTTCGCAAGGCACTGCCAATGTTTACGATCTTATGCTACAACATGAAAAGGCTAGGAAAAATACGCTCCATGATCAGCCATCGGACAAACAACCGATGGGTCAAAGCAGGGAAAACCAACTTGTGCCTACGCTGCCATGTCCAACTCCTATCCAGAGTCTGCCTAATCCGGCAAGCCAGCCGGATCAAACAAGGCGGATTTTGGGTCATGAGTTAATGCCGAATCAAAATTCGGCTACTTGGGTGCAAGCTGGCCTTGCCGCCAATCCTTCTTTCGTGCCGGCTCAATCGGCTGTTATAGACGATTCCTTAGCCGAATTCAGGAGAAGGTTAGACCAAATAGCTTTTGACAAACTCGGGGTGATGCCAAAACATAGAACTTACACTAAGCCTTACCCCGATTACTTTGATCTGCAACCTTATCCACCTGGTTAAAGAGTCCCTGAATTTGCCAAATTTAATGGGGTGGATAGTAAGACAACATGGGAACATATTAGTCAGTACTTGGCTCAATTAGGCGAAGCTAATCATGATCATATTAAAGTTCGCTTGTTCTCATTATCTTTGACTGGCATTGCGTTTTCTTGGTTTTCGCCTTTAGCTCCTAATTCTACACATACATGGTTTCATTTAGAGCAAAAGTTTCATGAACACTTCTTTGCCGAAGAAATAGAACTCAAGTTGTCCCACCTTACATCGGTTAAGCAAAAGCATGATGAATCGGTGTCCGATTATGTCAAAAGATTTAGAAACACTAGAAACCGATGTTATAGTTTGGTGATAACTGAAAGAGACATGGCTGACTTGGTTTTTAATGGGCTAAGATCCTACCTAAAAGAAAGGTTAGAGGGACATGAATTCCGTCTGTTGGCCAAGTCCAGAAAGAGCTTTGGCTCAAGAAAGCCGGGTCAATGAGTCAAAAGACTCGCATCGGATGAACAGAGTCGGCTAAATATTGTCGAAAATGATGCCGACTCCAGTGATGAAGCCGAAGTTTACTCTGCCGAGTTTGTTTGGCCCAGCAAGGCCAAACCTTACATGTGTGATGATCTGAAGCCGATTCGCAAGAATCGGGATGATGAGTTAAAATGCAGCTTTGACGTAGGCAAGTGTGATAGAATATTTGATGCCTTGTTGAAGGATAAAGTGATAAGAATCAATCATGTTATACCATCGCCTGATGAATTAAGGCGGTGGGCTTATTGCAAGTATCACAATTCTTTCTCTCATGCTACTAATGATTGTAATGTTTTTCGTCGACAGATCCAATCGGCCCTCAATGACGGACGATTGAGCTTTGCTGGCATGGCAATTGACACACAGTCGTTCCCAATGAACGCGCTAGACCTGGAGGGAAAGAAGGTTTTACTTCGGCCAGAGGCGGCCGAAGCCGCTAATAAATCTAATGTTGTTGTTGGTGAACCCAGGAAAGTAGCCGGCAATAAGGCGGCAGGAAGACAAGTTACAGTGAGCCGGCAACCCGACGGAGGCGAAGTCATCAAGATTACCGTCAATAACCCTGCGCTCGGGGGGCAAGGACCGCGTTCAGACAAGTTGCCGCCTAGATTTATCAAGCCCAAGAGTCCAGAAGTTGGCAGATGGAAGACAAACAAGGTTGAATATAGACCAAGGAAGATAAAACCAACTTTTGACATGCTGCTGAACAAGTACGTACATCAAGCTGGGGCAAGGTCACGCCAACAATGCAACATGGCAAAAGGCCCAGGTCACCATCTGCTGAGGAAAGTAGTCGGCATCACAGGCCGGCTGACGAGGTCAAACGCAGAGCAATCCGGCAATCTGTGCAAAGCCGGCTTGTGTATCCCGGAGACGCGCCATATTGGCGGATCAAGGAACAATATTCTAAAAAAGCTGAGCCAGAAGGCGGATTGGTTTCAGAGAACTTTTTGATTGTTGGAACTCATGTGATAAAGATGAAAGATCCGGTCGTAGAGCCGACAACCTGCGAGCCGATAGCTGCTGTCGCGCCAAAGGCAGCAACCAACGATCACGAAGCCAGCTCTAGTCAGGCCGTAGCGGTTCGGCCCGGGACCCAAAATATACTCAGCCAAAGTGGTGCCCGCCAGGTGTAACAAAGACACAAAAGTGGAAACTGCAAAGGGCAAGGAACCGGAAAAGGCGAGAAAGCTGAAAAATCCAGGGACGTCAAGTTCAACGCTGAACGACCAATGTTGCCAGCTCAAATATGGATCCCTAGGCCAGTCCTTATTGCAGCTCCGACAACAGTCACGCCAGCTTTATCTGCAAGCAGTGACACAACGTTGGCTGATGCACCGACGATTACTTACTTGTCATGGCAGATGAAGTAGAAGCCGCAGATTTGCAGAAGGAAATTCGGCAAACTTGGCGGCAGAAGAGCTGACAATTCAAGAGGAAAATCCGGCAAACTTGGTGAAAGAGCCGACAATTCAAGACCTTGTAATGGAGGAGCAGTTGGGAGAAATCCTCGCGATGGCGGAATCAGTAGTGGGCGAATCGGGCAATATGACCGATGATGAAGATCTGCTAGACTACGAAGAAACGCCGCCTCGGACGGGTATGGATATCAACATGGTGTATTATTTGCCCGCTGAGTTCCGCGCTATTGAAGAAGGCGAGGTTGCGCAAATCAACTTTGGACCAAAAATGTTGTCTTCGAAAAACCTGACAAACCGGTGAAACACCTCAAACCTTTGTACGTCAGAGGACATATTGATGGCAAACCGGTAACCAGGATGATTGATGGCGGCGCTGTGGTAAACCTGATGCCGTATTCTGTCTTCAAGAAGCTACAACTAGATGATGGCGGCCTGATGAAGACAAACATGGTGCTGAATGGGTTCGAAGGAGGAGAAGGAGTAGAAGCCAAAGGAGTTATCAGCTTGGAGCTCACAGTAGGGAGCAAGACTTTAGCTACCGCCTTCTTTGTTGCTGAGGTGCAGGGAAATTACAATGTGCTGCTGGGACGAGATTGGCTTCATGCTAACCAATGTGTTCCGTCTACTATGCACCAGCAACTCGTACAATGGGTTGACGACGAAATTGAAGTCATCCATGCTGACGAATCGGCGTGCATTGCATTAGCCGAATCAATGGACTGGCAACATTCCAATGTCACATGCCTTTCTGGGCGTGATTTATGTGGGTTCGATTTCCTGAGTGCTACCAGGGACGGATTCGTGCCAGTGTCTCTAAAACCGATTGGTGGCAATCGGCTGCCGCACAAATAGATGGATCAAAACGATGAGTGGCTGCAGAAGCGTCTGGAAAAGTATCGGGCCGAAATGAACGATATGGATAAGTTGGGACAAGGCTTTACATCGGCCGATATATTGGAAGAAGTTGACATTGGGGATGGCACTGTCCCTAGACCGACATTTGTAAAGCAAAAGTTGGCGGCCGATTATAAGTCTGAATTAATCGCGCGAGTCAAAGAGTACGTGGATTGCTTTGCATGGGAATACCACGAGATGCCTGGGTTAAGCCGAGAGTTGGTGGAACATCGGTTGCCTATTAAAGCCGGATTCAGGCCACACAAACAGCCAACTCGCAAGTTTAATCCAATGATATATGACCGAATAAAGGCGGAAATTGGTAGACTTCTGAAAGCTAACTTTATTCGGCCTTGCAAATATGCTGAGTGGATTTCCAACATTGTGCCAGTGGAGAAGAAAGAATCCGGCAAGATCAGGGCGTGTATAGATTTCAGAGACTTGAATCGAGCTACGCCCAAAGATGAATATCCTATGCCAATAGCCGACATGCTTATCAACGAAGCCTCAGGTCACAAAGTTATCAGCTTTTTGGACGGCAACGCAGGTTACAACCAAATATTCATGGCCGAAGAAGATTCGGCTAAGACAGCGTTTCGCTGCCCAGGCTTTGTTGGCTTGTCGAATGGACTGTGATGACCTTTGGTTTGAAAAATGCCGGAGCCACCTATCAAAGAGCGATGAACCTGATATTTCATGATCTTCTGAGAGTCGTACTGGAGGTGTATATTGATGACATGGTGGTTAAGTCGGACGGAGAGTCAAACCATTTGGCCGACTTGCGGCTTGCGTTCGAAAGGATGAGGAAATACGGGCTCAAGATGAATCCTTTGAAGTGTGCCTTTGACGTATCGGCTGGGAGGTTCCTTGGTTTTATCATACATGAACATGGCATAGAAGTTGATCCGGCAAAGATTGAAGCCATCCAGAAAATACAGGCGCCGGCTTGCAAAAGGGACATGCAGAAATTTCTGGGCAAGGTAAACTATTTGAGAAGATTCATTACTAACTTGTCTGGAAAAGTTGATGCGTTTATACAGATCCTTCGGCTAAAAAACGACGATAAATTCACCTGGGGGGCAAGTCAGCAAGAAGCGTTTGATAAGATAAAAAGTTGCCTGTCTACTCCTCCGGTTCTCAGGAAGCCGGCTCGTGGTCAGCCATTCCGGCTTTATATTGCTGCTGAGGAAAGAGTAATCGGAGCCGCCTTAACCCAAGAAGCCGAAGGACAAGAACACGTCGTCACCTATCTGAGCCGACGTTTGCTGGATGCCGAGTCAAGGTACAACTTTGTAGAAAGGTTGTGCTTGTCTCTTTATTTTGCCTGCACCAAATTACGCCGTTATCTGCTTTCGAGTGAGTGCAAAGTCTTTGGTCAGACCGATGTTCTCAAACACATGATACAAAGGCCGATTCTTAGCGGACGAATCGGCAAATGGGCGTACGGGTTGATTGAGTATGATTTGGCTTATGAACCATTAAAATCTATGAAAGGCCAAATTGTAGCTGACTTTATTGTTGAACATCGGATTGACCTGGAGTAAGAAGCCGACTTAAACATTGTGTCGGCTGTACCGTGGAAGCTTTATTTTGATGGCTCAGTCTGCAGCAGCGGACAAGGAGTTGGCATTGTGTACATCTCACCACACGGTACTGTTTTTGAAGCCTCTTGTCGTCTTGACTATTTATGCACTAACAATGAAGCCGAATACGAAGCACTTCTATTCGGACTAGAAATATTGGTGGACGCAGGGGTAACTCATGTTGAGGCATATGGAGATTCGTTACTTATTGTCCGGCAAGTGGCCAAGATTTGTCAATGCAATAGCGGATCACTCAACATGTACCTTGACAGATGCCTGGATATGATTTCAACGTTGGATTATTTCCATATATCTCATGTTCCTAGGCAAGACAATTGGCTTGCCAATGAGTTGGCGCAACAGGCATCCGGCTATCACGTCAGTCGTGGGGTGTTCGCAACAGGCATCCGGCTATCACGTCAGTCGTGTTCTTCATCAGGGAACAACCGGCAAGTAATGTTGCCAACTTGGAGGAAGCCAAACAAAAAGCCGGCTTGTTGGAGCCGGCTACAGGAGAGTCAAATGTTGCCAACCTGGAGAAATCCAAACAAGATGTCGGATTGTTGGATCCGGCTAAGAAGGAGGCAAATGACAACTTGGCGGACGACTGGAGACAACCTTATATGGACTATTTACAAGATCCCAGTCGAAAAACGGATAGAGCAGTTCGGCATTTATCTCTCAAGTATACATTGGTGGATGCCGCCTTATATCGCCGAACAGCTGATGGTCTTCTTCTAAAGTGCTTGAGTGAAGACGAAGCTAGAGTTGCCATGGGAGAGGTACATGATGGTTTATGTGGAACACATCAGTCGGCCCACAAGATGAAGTGGATGCTCATGCGAGCAGGTTTTTATTGGCCGACAATGATCAATGACTGCTTCAGATACTACAAGGGATGCGAAGCCTGCCAGAATTTGGAGATATTCAGTTGGTGCCAGCTTCACCTCTTAATCCAATTATAAAACCATGGCCTTTCCGAGGTTGGGCGCTTGACTTTGTCGGCATGATCCATCCGCCTTCATCCAAGGGGCATCGGTTCGTATTGGTGGCTACTGATTATTTCACCAAGTGGTCTGAAGCAGTACCTCTCAAAAACATGACCCACAAGGAGGTGATACAGTTTATTACAGAACATATCATTCATCGATTCGGCATTCCGCAGACTCTTACCACAGATCAAGGTACTTCCTTCATGGCTAAGGAGGTGAAGCAATTTGCCGAATCACTTGGAATCAAGATGCTCAGTTCATCTCCCTACTATGCACAAGCCAACGGACAAGCTGAGTCAAGCAATAAAATCTTGGTCAAATTGATCAAGAAGAAGGTACAAGATCATCCAAGGAGATGGCACGAGGTACTGTCCGAAGCATTGTGGGTTCACAGAATCTCAAGGCATGGAGCAACTAAGACAACCCCTTTTGAGTTGGTATATGGGCAAGAAGCCGTTTTACCAGTAGAAGTGAATCTGGCTGCCTTGAGGTTTGCCAAGCAAAATGACTTGTCGGCTGAAGACTACTGCAGCTTGATGATGGACAATATTGATGAAATAGCCGACAAACGTGTTATTGCCTTGAGAGAAATCGAGAAGGAAAAGTTGCGGGTGGCAAAAAGTTACAATAAGAAGGTCCGGCTGAAAGACTTTCAAATTGGCGACTTGGTCTGGAAAGTTATATTGCCAGTTGGCTCCAGAAGCCAGAAATTTGGCAAATGGTGGAGACATTAGAAGGCTGCGAGTCGTGAGAATAGTGCCCGGTAACTCTTATCTGGTGGAGACATTGGAAGGCGGCGTGTTGCCTAGAGCTATCAATGGGAAATACCTGAAGAAGTTCCACCCGAGCGTGTGGCAGACTGCATGAGTTGCACGTATGGCCGATATACATATATCGCCCTTAGCATATGGCCGATGAGCTTAAGCATCGCACTTAGACAAAAACTTCTACATTGTATATTTTCTAGTACGCAAGCTCTACTAAAAAACAGGGGGGCATATGTTAGCACCTGTTTTTGGCAGATTGCCAGTTTCAGGTTTAAGGAAGACTTGGCGGCTCGAAGAAGGCAGCAAAGAAGGCTAAAATGGTGATCTGGGAAACTTTCCAGGAAAAGACGGCCAGAAGATGGCGGCCAATAATCCGGCAACTGGAACAAGGCGGAAGCCGGATTCGGGAATGCAAAGTTGCCTGAAGACCGAGCGAGCTAAGTCAAAGGAAAGCAATAAAGGCGGCAAAAGAAGCCAACGTTGTCCAAACAAGCCGGCAGGAGAGAAGCCAACTTTGTCAAAACAAGCCGGCAGAAAGACAACTTTCCACCGATCAAGACAGCAAAAGACAACTTTTTCAAGGCAAATAAAGACGGAAAACGGCAACTCTTCAAGTCAAATAAAGGCGGAAAAAAGACAACTTTGAATGTCAAGATCAAGGCGGAAAAGGCGAAGACAACTTTCCAAGATCAAGGCGGGAAGATAGAAGGCAACTTTCTAAAAGAAGCCGGACGGGTGCTGAAGTCCGGGTCTGATACGAAGCCGATCAAGATATCTCATCTCTAAGAAAGAAGACAAGTTTGAAGCCAATACGGAAGAAAAAAGGCAACTTTCCAAGTAGCCAGCAAGTTGGAAGCCAATACAGAAGGCAAAAGGCAGCTTTTCAAAGTTGCCAGCAAGTTTGAAGACAACGTTGCCGGTCAAGAAGTTGCCTAGTTTAGAGATGGATCCGACTTAGACTAAGATTTGTAAACCTTGTAGAAGTCTAATACTTGTACGGGAAGTCCAGCCGCCTCATATATATGTGAGAGGTGATGGCCGATTGAAATTAAGCAAACAATCGACAACCTATCAATACAACCTACTTTTTACCCTCAAACCCTTATTCATGCTTCCGTTGTTCGGCGACTTCGCGTAGATTTCACCGGATATCGAAAACCGAGCTAAGAGCGGCCAAGTCCGGCTTAGTTCAGCCAATCGTCGCCGGCTTCCTCTGACGGGGCTTGTCCCGAGGGCTGGGGCGTCTGGTCTAAAAAGCGCCGGCTTGCTGTCTTGCGTATCGCGCTGGAAGCCGGCCTCCCGCGGGCGAGTTGCGGAGTATCTCCCCAGCACCGCGGGTACACGAGGACGTGTTCATGTGACGCGTTTCGAGCGCAACAATGGGCTTCTCCGGCCAGGGCTGCCCCTCGCGCCGCTCCTCCCTCCGGACCACCTCCCCGTCGACGCGCCACTCGATGGCCCCGTCGCCCCAGGCCACGGCGTAGTGGTGGAACCCGTCGGAGGAGTCGAAGGGGTCGTGGACCATCTCCCTCCCGCCGCGGCCCGCGACGTAGAAGTTGGTCTGCACGGCGCGCTTGTCACCGCCGAGGAACTCGAAGTCGATCTCGTCCATGTCGGGGGACCCCTCCAGGGAGGAGAGGTACAGGTTGTAGTTGAGCCCCGCGGTGTCCCCGGCCGGGCGCGGACGGCGGCGGCCACCGCGCCGCCAGGGAGGAAGCGGCGCCGGGACCGCCAGCGCGCACCGCCGCGGTGGTCGTAGGTGACGTGGATCTCGCCGGAGGCCCGCGCGTGGTGGCAGGCGTCCGGGTGTAGTCCACCACGATGCGCGCCAGCGGCTCCGTGCCGTGGGGCGCAGGCGCTCGTGCTGCGCCGTGATGTCGCCGGACTCGCACTCCGATGTCATGATGGACAGGAGAGTGCAGAGGAGTGGGAGCGAGGTGGTGGGGTTTTGCTGTGCCGGGCAGGCGACCGTCGCCGCCATGGCCGCGCGGCCACGTGCGCCTCCATGTGCAAGATTGCAGTTTTCCTCACAAGAGACTATGCCACTTAAAGAACTCAGCATGGATTCAGTTCTCCATGACTGCAGGTTCAGCCGTTCAGGCTACAAGTTTACATGATATAGTGATTACAGAAAGAGGTAAAAATCCTTGGACAAAAAAGATGAAGCTACAAATAGCCCTCGAGCAGCAAAGTTCCGTTCACCTCCTTCTGCTCCACATTCTTCAAAGGAAACGACTGGCTGCCACCAAAGGCGAGGTCGCTCGGCCCTGGGCTCACCATCCAGACAGGGGAGAGCTCCACAACGACCTTCTGCACCAGCTTGTCCTCCTGAAACTTGTTCAGAAGCGACGCCAGGCTGGCTCCTACGTCTCGGATGTCGATCAGCACGCTGCACAGCCCTCGATCTGCGAGGAGTCGTAGGATTGAGTCTAGGTTCATCTGATCAAGGACCGAAACGCTGACACCCGATGGCTCCACGGTGACAGGACTATCGGCCAGAACTATGGCGTTGGATGCGGACTCTTCATCGAGAAATGGGATGTGTAACTCGGAGCCTTCACCCCGTGCTATGATGATATAGAGAGGTTGCTTTGCACCGGCTTCCTGTGATATAGGTAAGGTATTCGTCGTCTTGGCCATCTCACTTGAAAGTATAACCCCGTCGTATTCTTTCACTAGCTGTGAGTAGTATCCTCCTGGTTGATCAGCTCCACTCCCGATTTGGTTGATGACGATTCCATTCATTGATAGTGTGGTTCTGATGTCAATGTAACATAAAGATATCACAACCACAGCATAGCACATTGTATTAAAACGAAAAGGAGCAGATAGCATGATATGCAATGGTGCAAAAAGTAAGCATTCCTACACTAAAAATGGCAGAATCAATTAGCATTCTACATTTTGCCAGAAAACAGATGCATCCACCCTATACTTCAACCGATAGAACACCATTGTACTGTATTTATGGATTGGCAAAAATGCATGTACTGTTATTACCACAATCTAGAACTCGAGCAAAATACCTCAAAGTTGCGAAGGCCTTCCCAGTAAGCATGCGATGAATGTAAGCCTCATTTAATCTGAGGCATAGTGCTTCCTCCACGCCAACCCTCACATCTATCCCAGCGGCTCGGAGTTTTTCGATCCCTTTTGACGCCACAATAGGATTTGGGTCAGTCATCCCCACCACAACCTCCTTAACTTTGGCTTTGATGAGTGCTTCAGTGCAGGGAGGGGTCCTCCCATAGTGGTTGCAGGGCTCCAAACTAACATAAGCCTTGCATTTTCTGCTGAATCCCTGCATCTCTAAGAGCAAATACCTGCACATGGCCACATAGTAACAACATCATCCTTTGCTACAAGCCTATGATATAAGGAGTACCATTATACTTTAGTGCCTTAAGTTCCAAGTAAGCAAAAAAGAATGTGTTCTTACCTATATAGCTAATATCCTTCTACTATAGTGGTACTAGTTATTTTATATTTTCATAATGCAAAGCAAGGTGACACCATATGTGTTGATGACTGAAAAACACTGCATACTCTTCAAAAATGACTAAATGATGCTCCAGATTATTTTGGGTGTTGTATGTACCGCTAGAAGTGATCAATTTATGACATAATGCAGTATTGCAACAGTGGTGAACAATGCAGGGCAGTTTTTTACTATATCCACTAATACAAGATTACTAGAAATTAGCTTGGTCATGTCAGTATTGGGAACTAATGATGCCTAGTCATCATATGAAGCTTAGGGGAAGTCCTACCATACTCTGTTAATGCTGATATATCAAGGTTCCACAAATGTCACAATTGTCCAAATCTTACGGTAGAAATGAAAATCATCCAACAAATCTCTCCCAGTCTTACAGAGCGAATGTTTTAAAAAGACAATGTGTGAGAAGTGTGAACCTCGGCATGGGGCTCGCCGGCTTTGGGTGGAATCCCTCGCCGACCACTTGGCCGTCGCGGACGAGGACGCATCCCACCATGGGTTAGGGCTGGTGTGGCCGGCCCCTTACGGGCCAGCTCGACGCACCGCCGCATGTATTGCGCGTCCATATCCCCGGTCTGCGCCCGGCACCGCACGCCGGCCGCGAGATCCCGAGCGCCGCCGCCCACGGCGAGGCGAAGCGACGAGGGGATGCTACGGCGGAGGCGGGGGCGCGGGTGCGAGCGACGACCATATCAGCCAAGACCAATGCCAACGAGATGCAGCGGGCCATCGGGGCTCGGAGTTTGCTGGGTTTGGGTGTCAGCCTGTCACCGAATTATTACCTGAAAAGTGAAACACACAAAGAGTAACAATTGAAGACAATTTTCTAGAGATTTAGTACGCCGTCGCTCACACACTTGACTCAGGATCTGCGTCGTGTTGGAGAACTGGGACATGCAGCCATGTATGTTTCATATTCACTTTGGGAGCTTAAGGAAAATGGAGTGTACTCTTTGCTTGCTAGGGAAACTATAATTTGCAACTAGTTGCATCCGCATCCGTTGTCTGATGTCTATTTTGAAGTTTAAAAAAAATGTGAAATAGATCGTCGATATAGATTATGTTGTGTCTTGTGCAGCCACAATTTGTCCATCTAAAAATATGACCAAAGTGACGTGTGTAAAAAAGACAAAATAAAATGAGAATAGCACATATACTATTCACTTAGATCTTTCTCTTTTTTTGTACAAGTCACATATTGTCATCTTTTTATAAAACTTTGTGGGTGCACAAGACTGCACAACACAATCCATGTCCTTGATTTTTTTCGTTATTTTTGAAAACTCCGAAATAGATATCTAATAATGGATTGCGGTGCAACTAGTCCAAAAATATTTGCACTCGTTTGCTAGCATGATTAGGTGTGTGCATCTTGATTCTTGGAAAACTTATTCCTGCCTCATATTCAGATTGAAATTCATTTGTTGTTTTTCTTAATTTCCATCGTCCTGCTAAGTTGTGTACTTCTGACTCCTAAGCAGACACAACTCTCTCATATTGTCAAATGCTTTTTGAAATACATACATTCACTAAAATCAGTGAGAATATGAGAGCGCTCCTCATCTTCATATTCATATTCATCTTCATCTTTTCATTCATATATTTCTTAAACCTTCAATGGAGATATGCTTGAAAACAATTTTGCATTATATGAAAGGTTCACAATCCATGCGAAAAATGCCCAACCACAACCAATTGGACGTCCCCCCAACATCTAGGGCGTCCAACTGCATCAAGATCCGTGCAATTATTTTGCATTCCAACCCTAAATAATCTTATTAGGAAGCAATTTTCCATGCATGAAATTGATTTCACTACCATGCAGTAACAATAATTTTTCGAAATCATCCATTAACAATCAGTTTTTGTTCAAAATAAAAAAGATGTATCAACAATCATTTTATGCAAGTGCAAGGTTATTTGTAAGTAATCCACCACAGTCTTTGGATCTAGAATGGACGTCCCGGATAAGCCGGGACCTCCAACTAGTTGTGGGAAAATTACACTCCAATCCATGATATCATTCTGTGAAGTCGTTCCCTATAACTTTCCCATTGTTGCGTATTGATCCATGTAAATAATTCTAGGTTGCCTCCCATTATATGTAGCTAGAAAAGTCTCAAAACCATTGAGTCACATGTTTCATCATCAAGGGGATCTTCGCCGGTTGAGGTCATACTGACGATGACCGCATACCATGTGGAGGAGAGATACACGATGACCGCGACTCTGTGGAGGCCAGATGGACGATGTCCTTGGCTTTGTGTGGAGGCCAAGCCGACAACACCGTGACTCCATGGAGGCGATAGCACGATTCCGTGGAGGTCATTTTTTACCCCACCCACTACACATCGAGGACCCCCACCGGCTCTTCATAGCTTCCCACCCTGGATTCTCGAGAGTGATGACATGTCATTTACTCTCTCGGCCTAGAGCTTGCTGGTTCTACGGTGAACGTGGCGGATCTATGGCGTCGAAGGCATTTGGAACCTATAGAACAGTGAAAACCTTTGAAAAAATAAAAACAATGGGCTTAGAACATAACATACGTGTATTTTTTGGGGGAAAAGATAGCTTATATATCAGCATAATAAGAGTTTACAATTTCAGTCTCAACTATAGCAGTAACATCCGGAGGGACATGCCCCATGTAGAAGTTATTTTCACCTGATAATCTAGCTAGAGCAGCCAGAACATGAGCTGCTTTGTTGCTCTCTCTTCCTATTTTCACAATTACAAAGCGGAAAAAAATCTCTTGGATATTTTTAATATCATCATACAATTTCCAGAGGCGAGACAAGCCCTGGTTCTTGCGCTTAGTAGCATCTACGACAGAGGCGTTGTCAGATTCCAGGATAATCGCGGCATTTTTAACATCCTGAACGCTCTAGAGGCCAAGGACTCAGGGAGGCACGCATTAGCTTCAGCTTCTGGAACTTCTTGGCATGACAGCTTTTCTTGCCCAAAGAACGTCCAGCTGAAACGAGACATCCACATCCTGTTGCTGATACAGATGGACAGACCGCTTCTCATTCTTATCGATATCCAGAACCAGAACAGGAACCGAAGCTATCTTTTCTTTTATTTACAGAGCTATCAGTCTATCACACACACGTGTATTTTGATCCAACTGTGTGGAATGAAATCGCCTTCGCACACGGTTTTGTTGACCGGCAAGTTGCAGCAACCATTGCTAAAAGTTGCAATGGTTCGAAAATGATTGGGTGGTATACATAGGCATGTTTGGTAGGCATGACTTGATCAATTTGATGGATTGATACCGTCATATTTGTAATTTATTAGGTTCGGTAATGATTATTGAGCCAGTGATGTGCACTTCATAACCGAAGATAAGTCCTAGTACCAGCTAGCAATGAGATATGGACATACGACTTGGTGTCTCAGGCTCCAAGACAATTTTCTGAAATGCATGCTCCGTGGAAAACTTCTCTCGCACAAATGACTAGCACAACAGTTATGTAAGGTGTCCAATATATAAATTAGTAGCATAAACTCGGCTGTCATCAACATTTAGTGCAACTTGTGCTATGAGAACAGGACAGCACTATTTTCCACCGTAGACCACTAGTAGAATGCTTGGTATGATCTACTTTAGTTTAATGTGTGATGTTGCAAAAAATAACACATTTAGTTATACCCCAAAAAAAAAACATTGCTAAAAAATGGAACTGTTCAAGAAATGATTAGGTAGTGTATATATATCATGTTTGGTAGGCATGACTTCATCTATATGTAATTTTTTGGGTTCATTAATGATTATTAGGCCAGTGATGTGCACTTCATAAACGAAGATCATTGCTAATACTAGCTAGCAATGATACGGACGTACGAGAGGCTCGCTTACCGCCAATCATGTTTTCCTCTAATTTTTTTTTTGCGAGATAGATCCAGTAACAACACCAGGAACTTACAGAACAAACGAAGGATCAAAGAGAAAAGTACAGAAGTCCTGCAAGCCGTCGAGGACGCCGTCGTCGAAGAAGATGTACCGCGGCGCGCCGCCGCCGCTCCTCCTCAGAAACCTTGGATCAGCAGGAGTCCCCAGGCGGACGGGAAGTCGACAGAACTCGGCTCGAAAGAGCCTCCACCTCGCATCGTCGCCGCCGCCCTCACCCTGGTCGTCGTCACCTTCACCACCATGTCGTTCGATCCGAAGCCGCCGCTCCACGACCTTCGGCTCGGGGAAGAGGCACAACACAGCTCTCCGGAGCTGCGAGCACCCCGGAAGAGGCAGATCCATGGCCGCGCTCCGCGGAGCACCACCATCGGAGAGGATCTCCGCCTCGACAAAACGCCGGACCGGCCGCGCCATCCTCTCCTCAACGCCGCCGGCAGGCAAACCCCTCGACCCTAGACTATGTACAAGCGAGATCCGGGGTTTCCCCACCCTCCCGCCGCCGAAGCGGCCGGCGGAGGGAGGGGAAACCAGCAGGTCGTTGCCGGCGAGCTGGATCAAGCGGTGGGGGAAAAACGACTTGGTGTGTCTAAGGCTCAAATTAATTTTCTGAAAAAGTATTATCCGTGGAACGTTTCTCTCGCATAAATAACTAGGACAACAACTATATGTTAGGTGATCAACAAACTATAGTAACATAAAGTCACAAACCATTAACATCTAGTGCATGTCGTTCAATACGAAAAGGACATAGCTAGACGACTGGCAGAATATGCTTGGTCTCTAGTTTGGTCTAATGTGCCATGTTGCAAAAAAAAAAAAAAACGCACATTTAGTTATACCCAATTAATCATTCTGGCTGCTTGAACTAGTCTATGTCCGGATCGTCAGACATGCACCCACGACACCCACGCCACAACGACATGCTGCGAGGTTGACCTAGGCGCCTATATAAGCATTAGCTCCGGTGCATGTATTCCAGACAAGCACACAGCCTGCAGAGCTAATCAAAGATGGCTTCCTCCACGCCTTACTTTGCCCTACTCTTGTGCCTCGCTACTTTTCTGCAGGCATCGCTTACTGCGGCAAATTACCCGCCGCACAACCCACCCCGCCACCCCCGCCGGTTGAGCTGCCGGAGTCCGAGGTGAGGGAGAGGTTCTCCAAGTGGGTGATCAAGTACTCGAAGCACTACTCGTGCCAGCAGGAGGAGGAGATGCGGTTCCAGGTATTCAAGAACAACACCAACTTCATCGCCCAATTCGCCAACCAGGACCCTAGCAGCGGCGTCGTCGGTGGCGGGAGGCCGGGTGGCGGGGGCGGCAGAACCACCAACAGGCCCTTCATGAAGATGAACAGGTTCGGCGACCTCAGCACCACGGAGGTCATGCAGCAGTTCACTGGGCTCAACAACACCAGCTTCGAACCCGCGTCGCCCACCCCCCTCCCCTACCACTCCTGGAAGCCGTGCTGCGTTGACTGGCGCTCCAGCGGCGCTGTCACCGGCGTCAAGGATCAAGGCACTTGCGGTAATTAATTAAGCTATTCCTTCTTCTTCTTGCAGAGTTAGTCGTTAACTATGTACATGCATGCATAGGGTCGGGTATGTTTGCTCAATTATTTACTCGATCGGTCGTCTGGAATTGAAATGGCAGGATCGTGCTGGGCGTTTGCGGCGGTTGCGGCGATCGAAGGCATGAACAAGATCAGGACAGGGGAGCTGGTGTCGCTCTCCGAGCAGGTACTCGTGGACTGCGACACCAGGAGCTTGGGCTGCCAAGGCGGCACCTCAGACACAGCCATGGCCCTCGTCGCCTCCCGCGGCGGCATCACGTCGGAGGAAAGGTACCCATACAACGGATTCCAGGGCAAGTGCGACGTGGACAAGCTGCTCTTCGACCACCAGGCGTCCGTCAAGGGCTTCAAGGCCGTGCCGCCCAACGACGAACATCAGCTGGCGCTGGCCGTAGCGTTGCAGCCCGTGACGGTGTACATCGACGCTAGCGGGCGTGATTTCCAGTTCTACTCCGGCGGCATCTACCGTGGCCCCTGCTCCGCCAATGTGAACCACGCCGTCACCATCGTCGGCTACTGCGAGGGCCCTGGTGAGGGAAACAAATACTGGATTGCCAAGAACTCGTGGAGCAACGACTGGGGTGAACAGGGATACATCTACCTCGCCAAGGACGTGCCCTTGTCCACGGGCACCTGTGGCCTCGCCACCACGCCGTTCTACCCCACAGCTTGACCACGGCCGCCGCAATAAGTGTGTGATATCTAAGGATTTCTTCTATTCGTTTTGATAATGCAATGTGCTCTTTTTACTACAATATATACTATACTGTACTTCCCTTCTGATCAATCAGTTGATCATGCATGTATATTAGCATGGCCTGAGAATAATAAATTCTGAAATAAACATGTTGTTCTCAAAGGGCTTTTGTTTACAAGCAACACACATGCGCCCTCACCATTTTTACAGGACCCTTAAATAGTACTAGGTAAATCGTGCAAGTTTTGACATTGACATAAGTTTGAGCATTTTTTAGATGCCAGCCAACCCATCAATATTAACATTTTAAGAAATCCAACTGTTGATTAAATTGCCATCTATAAAATTAGATGGATCCATGCTTAGTCTAATAGAAATATATGTCCGTCTCAATCTGCTATTCAACGGGCAAGCTACCTAATTCACCTTGTTTACATCTATGTAGTCCCGTGTCGAACAAAAATAATCTCATTTGTTTGTCAGTCTTGAAAATATTATCTTTCTTAGAAAAAAATTCTCCTTTGTTAATCTCGAAGAACAAATAAAAAGGATCGGATAGTGTCTCATAAAATTTTACATTTTGATCAAATCCATGGAAAAAATTACACAAAGGGTTCGGTCAAATTCTTATATACACAAAAGGTTTGAAGTCATTCCCATCAATCCAAGTAAACCCGCATAGGCATTCAGGGTATTTGGTCCGGGCTAGGTTAGCCCACGTTGCCATGCCTCCTTGCCAATCCTCTGAACGCACGAATGAGCCGGCAGAAGTTCCGGGTATCATCTAGCCATCTCGCTACGGATTGAAGACGAAGCAGGTAAACTGAACATGCTACCTTCCAAAGATAACTAATGCAAAATGAAGGTACAGAAAGTTTACCTAGAGATTGAAGCCAACTCTCAAATTTAACCAAGTGAGATGTGCAAGTTTGTACAAAAACTTCAAAATCTTAAGCCAGCTGAACTCTTAAACTCAACTGTGTTAATGCATGCATGGTCTGCAAGTTGCAAAATATTAAGCACTCTTTGTCATTTTTGTTAAGTTTTTCATTTATATGATTGTCCCTCATTCATTTGAATTTTGAGCAATAGCCAACATACTCTTCTCCTCTATTTCAGAAGCAATTCAACGCATCTAATGTTACCAGCTCAATAATTTTTTGACCTAGGCTTTTCTCATCATCTTACTTATGAAAAATGAGCATCCAAAGATGACAACAATTAGCGCATTCTTGCTTCAATTATTAAAATGTTCGGCACCAAACTGTGTTCACACCAACAAATCATTTCATTACCCACAGATTAAAGAGTGAGGAATAGTCAGTTGACAATGGTACAAAGAGTGTAGCTCCCACGAACTGCATCTACCAGCCTTGCAAACTACTCCCACTGTCCCAAAATATTTGATGTCATTTTACTTTTTGGGGGTGCATTAGATTTCAGAGGAGTGGATATAGCTCACTCACTACGGGAGAGCGGTACGTTGCCGTGTGCCGTAAGCACACGGCGAAGACCCAAAAGAGCACGGCGAAAACGTTGCCGTGTGTCACACACGGCAAAGCACACACGATTGTTTGCCGTGTGTCGGATGTCGGGAGCACGGCAACGACGAAACGTGGGACCCACATTGACTTGACGACGATGGACGGTGACGGCTTATCTTTGCCGTGCGCCAGCGCACGGCAACGTTGTCAGTCTTTGCCGCGGCAAAGACGAAAACGCGGGCCCCAGTTGTCAACCTTTGCCGTGCTCCAATTTTGGCACACGGTAAATCCCTTACCTCTTTGCCATGTGCTTAGGCGAACACACGGCAAAGAGGACACGTGTCGTCAGCCTGTACATCCTGGCGCCTAGCATTCCAGGTTTTTGGTCATGCTTTGCCGTGTGCTGCACACGGCAAAGATGACCAAATTTTCCTGTTTTTTAGTTTTCCTTAATTCATGCATTTCAAAATTCCAGAAATTCCAGAACAATATATAGAGCATATATACACAAAATATCACATATTGCACATAAAATATACAGAATTCACACAAAATATCACAAAGTGTCCTACTCGAGTCCGAATGTAGCACAACAACAAAATAAGGCCGCTCCGATTACATCATTGTAGCACAACAAAACAATGAGAATGCAACTCGGAGCATCATGCCATCGCTACCATCCGCTCCTAGCTCCAATCCATCTAAAACATGAGAAAAAGACACAAAGGCATGAGCTATCTTCTTTTGCTCCATGTCATACATAACTATTTTCCAACATTGCTATCGTCTATCAAGACACAAAGGCATATCTTTTGCTACGAGGGTTTGAGCTAACTATGAAGAAACGCCGCCTCGGACGGGTATGGATATCAACATGGTGTATTATTTGCCCGCTGAGTTCCGCGCTATTGAAGAAGGCGAGGTTGCGCAAATCAACTTTGGACCCAAAAATGTTGTCTTCGAAAAACCTGACAAACCGGTGAAACACCTCAAACCTTTGTACGTCAGAGGACATATTGATGGCAAACCGGTAACCAGGATGATGGTTGATGGCGGCGCTGTGGTAAACCTGATGCCGTATTCTGTCTTCAAGAAGCTACAACTAGATGATGGCGGCCTGATGAAGACAAACATGGTGCTGAATGGGTTCGAAGGAGGAGAAGGAGTAGAAGCCAAAGGAGTTATCAGCTTGGAGCTCACAGTAGGGAGCAAGACTTTAGCTACCGCCTTCTTTGTTGCTGAGGTGCAGGGAAATTACAATGTGCTGCTGGGACGAGATTGGCTTCATGCTAACCAATGTGTTCCGTCTACTATGCACCAGCAACTCGTACAATGGGTTGACGACGAAATTGAAGTCATCCATGCTGACGAATCGGCGTGCATTGCATTAGCCGAATCAATTGTCGACTGGCAACATTCCAATGTCACATGCCTTTCTGGGCGTGATTTATGTGGTTCGATTTCCTGAGTGCTACCAGGGACGGATTCGTGCCAGTGTCTCTAAAACCGATTGGTGGCAATCGGCTGCCGCACAAATAGATGGATCAAAACGATGAGTGGCTGCAGAAGCGTCTGGAAAAGTATCGGGCCGAAATGAACGATATGGATAAGTTGGGACAAGGCTTTACATCGGCCGATATATTGGAAGAAGTTGACATTGGGGATGGCACTGTCCCTAGACCGACATTTGTAAAGCAAAAGTTGGCGGCCGATTATAAGTCTGAATTAATCGCGCGAGTCAAAGAGTACGTGGATTGCTTTGCATGGGAATACCACGAGATGCCTGGGTTAAGCCGAGAGTTGGTGGAACATCGGTTGCCTATTAAAGCCGGATTCAGGCCACACAAACAGCCAACTCGCAAGTTTAATCCAATGATATATGACCGAATAAAGGCGGAAATTGGTAGACTTCTGAAAGCTAACTTTATTCGGCCTTGCAAATATGCTGAGTGGATTTCCAACATTGTGCCAGTGGAGAAGAAAGAATCCGGCAAGATCAGGGCGTGTATAGATTTCAGAGACTTGAATCGAGCTACGCCCAAAGATGAATATCCTATGCCAATAGCCGACATGCTTATCAACGAAGCCTCAGGTCACAAAGTTATCAGCTTTTTGGACGGCAACGCAGGTTACAACCAAATATTCATGGCCGAAGAAGATTCGGCTAAGACAGCGTTTCGCTGCCCAGGCTTTGTTGGCTTGTCGAATGGACTGTGATGACCTTTGGTTTGAAAAATGCCGGAGCCACCTATCAAAGAGCGATGAACCTGATATTTCATGATCTTCTGAGAGTCGTACTGGAGGTGTATATTGATGACATGGTGGTTAAGTCGGACGGAGAGTCAAACCATTTGGCCGACTTGCGGCTTGCGTTCGAAAGGATGAGGAAATACGGGCTCAAGATGAATCCTTTGAAGTGTGCCTTTGACGTATCGGCTGGGAGGTTCCTTGGTTTTATCATACATGAACATGGCATAGAAGTTGATCCGGCAAAGATTGAAGCCATCCAGAAAATACAGGCGCCGGCTTGCAAAAGGGACATGCAGAAATTTCTGGGCAAGGTAAACTATTTGAGAAGATTCATTACTAACTTGTCTGGAAAAGTTGATGCGTTTATACAGATCCTTCGGCTAAAAAACGACGATAAATTCACCTGGGGGGCAAGTCAGCAAGAAGCGTTTGATAAGATAAAAAGTTGCCTGTCTACTCCTCCGGTTCTCAGGAAGCCGGCTCGTGGTCAGCCATTCCGGCTTTATATTGCTGCTGAGGAAAGAGTAATCGGAGCCGCCTTAACCCAAGAAGCCGAAGGACAAGAACACGTCGTCACCTATCTGAGCCGACGTTTGCTGGATGCCGAGTCAAGGTACAACTTTGTAGAAAGGTTGTGCTTGTCTCTTTATTTTGCCTGCACCAAATTACGCCGTTATCTGCTTTCGAGTGAGTGCAAAGTCTTTGGTCAGACCGATGTTCTCAAACACATGATACAAAGGCCGATTCTTAGCGGACGAATCGGCAAATGGGCGTACGGGTTGATTGAGTATGATTTGGCTTATGAACCATTAAAATCTATGAAAGGCCAAATTGTAGCTGACTTTATTGTTGAACATCGGATTGACCTGGAGTAAGAAGCCGACTTAAACATTGTGTCGGCTGTACCGTGGAAGCTTTATTTTGATGGCTCAGTCTGCAGCAGCGGACAAGGAGTTGGCATTGTGTACATCTCACCACACGGTACTGTTTTTGAAGCCTCTTGTCGTCTTGACTATTTATGCACTAACAATGAAGCCGAATACGAAGCACTTCTATTCGGACTAGAAATATTGGTGGACGCAGGGGTAACTCATGTTGAGGCATATGGAGATTCGTTACTTATTGTCCGGCAAGTGGCCAAGATTTGTCAATGCAATAGCGGATCACTCAACATGTACCTTGACAGATGCCTGGATATGATTTCAACGTTGGATTATTTCCATATATCTCATGTTCCTAGGCAAGACAATTGGCTTGCCAATGAGTTGGCGCAACAGGCATCCGGCTATCACGTCAGTCGTGGGGTGTTCGCAACAGGCATCCGGCTATCACGTCAGTCGTGGGGTGTTCTTCATCAGGGAACAACCGGCAAGTAATGTTGCCAACTTGGAGGAAGCCAAACAAAAAGCCGGCTTGTTGGAGCCGGCTACAGGAGAGTCAAATGTTGCCAACCTGGAGAAATCCAAACAAGATGTCGGATTGTTGGATCCGGCTAAGAAGGAGGCAAATGACAACTTGGCGGACGACTGGAGACAACCTTATATGGACTATTTACAAGATCCCAGTCGAAAAACGGATAGAGCAGTTCGGCATTTATCTCTCAAGTATACATTGGTGGATGCCGCCTTATATCGCCGAACAGCTGATGGTCTTCTTCTAAAGTGCTTGAGTGAAGACGAAGCTAGAGTTGCCATGGGAGAGGTACATGATGGTTTATGTGGAACACATCAGTCGGCCCACAAGATGAAGTGGATGCTCATGCGAGCAGGTTTTTATTGGCCGACAATGATCAATGACTGCTTCAGATACTACAAGGGATGCGAAGCCTGCCAGAAATTTGGAGATATTCAGTTGGTGCCAGCTTCACCTCTTAATCCAATTATAAAACCATGGCCTTTCCGAGGTTGGGCGCTTGACTTTGTCGGCATGATCCATCCGCCTTCATCCAAGGGGCATCGGTTCGTATTGGTGGCTACTGATTATTTCACCAAGTGGTCTGAAGCAGTACCTCTCAAAAACATGACCCACAAGGAGGTGATACAGTTTATTACAGAACATATCATTCATCGATTCGGCATTCCGCAGACTCTTACCACAGATCAAGGTACTTCCTTCATGGCTAAGGAGGTGAAGCAATTTGCCGAATCACTTGGAATCAAGATGCTCAGTTCATCTCCCTACTATGCACAAGCCAACGGACAAGCTGAGTCAAGCAATAAAATCTTGGTCAAATTGATCAAGAAGAAGGTACAAGATCATCCAAGGAGATGGCACGAGGTACTGTCCGAAGCATTGTGGGTTCACAGAATCTCAAGGCATGGAGCAACTAAGACAACCCCTTTTGAGTTGGTATATGGGCAAGAAGCCGTTTTACCAGTAGAAGTGAATCTGGCTGCCTTGAGGTTTGCCAAGCAAAATGACTTGTCGGCTGAAGACTACTGCAGCTTGATGATGGACAATATTGATGAAATAGCCGACAAACGTGTTATTGCCTTGAGAGAAATCGAGAAGGAAAAGTTGCGGGTGGCAAAAAGTTACAATAAGAAGGTCCGGCTGAAAGACTTTCAAATTGGCGACTTGGTCTGGAAAGTTATATTGCCAGTTGGCTCCAGAAGCCAGAAATTTGGCAAATGGTGGAGACATTAGAAGGCTGCGAGTCGTGAGAATAGTGCCCGGTAACTCTTATCTGGTGGAGACATTGGAAGGCGGCGTGTTGCCTAGAGCTATCAATGGGAAATACCTGAAGAAGTTCCACCCGAGCGTGTGGCAGACTGCATGAGTTGCACGTATGGCCGATATACATATATCGCCCTTAGCATATGGCCGATGAGCTTAAGCATCGCACTTAGACAAAAACTTCTACATTGTATATTTTCTAGTACGCAAGCTCTACTAAAAACAGGGGGGCATATGTTAGCACCTGTTTTTGGCAGATTGCCAGTTTCAGGTTTAAGGAAGACTTGGCGGCTCGAAGAAGGCAGCAAAGAAGGCTAAAATGGTGATCTGGGAAACTTTCCAGGAAAAGACGGCCAGAAGATGGCGGCCAATAATCCGGCAACTGGAACAAGGCGGAAGCCGGATTCGGGAATGCAAAGTTGCCTGAAGACCGAGCGAGCTAAGTCAAAGGAAAGCAATAAAGGCGGCAAAAGAAGCCAACGTTGTCCAAACAAGCCGGCAGGAGAGAAGCCAACTTTGTCAAAACAAGCCGGCAGAAAGACAACTTTCCACCGATCAAGACAGCAAAAGACAACTTTTTCAAGGCAAATAAAGACGGAAAACGGCAACTCTTCAAGTCAAATAAAGGCGGAAAAAAGACAACTTTGAATGTCAAGATCAAGGCGGAAAAGGCGAAGACAACTTTCCAAGATCAAGGCGGGAAGATAGAAGGCAACTTTCTAAAAGAAGCCGGACGGGTGCTGAAGTCCGGGTCTGATACGAAGCCGATCAAGATATCTCATCTCTAAGAAAGAAGACAAGTTTGAAGCCAATACGGAAGGAAAAAAGGCAACTTTCCAAGTAGCCAGCAAGTTGGAAGCCAATACAGAAGGCAAAAGGCAGCTTTTCAAAGTTGCCAGCAAGTTTGAAGACAACGTTGCCGGTCAAGAAGTTGCCTAGTTTAGAGATGGATCCGACTTAGACTAAGATTTGTAAACCTTGTAGAAGTCTAATACTTGTACGGGAAGTCCAGCCGCCTCATATATATGTGAGAGGTGATGGCCGATTGAAATTAAGCAAACAATCGACAACCTATCAATACAACCTACTTTTTACCCTCAAACCCTTATTCATGCTTCCGTTGTTCGGCGACTTCGCGTAGATTTCACCGGATATCGAAAACCGAGCTAAGAGCGGCCAAGTCCGGCTTAGTTCAGCCAATCGTCGCCGGCTTCCTCTGACGGGGCTTGTCCCGAGGGCTGGGGCGTCTGGTCTAAAAAGCGCCGGCTTGCTGTCTTGCGTATCGCGCTGGAAGCCGGCCTCCCGCGGGGCGAGTTGCGGAGTATCTCCCCAGCACCGCGGGTACACGAGGACGTGTTCATGTGACGCGTTTCGAGCGCAACAATGGGCTTCTCCGGCCAGGGCTGCCCCTCGCGCCGCTCCTCCCTCCGGACCACCTCCCCGTCGACGCGCCACTCGATGGCCCCGTCGCCCCAGGCCACGGCGTAGTGGTGGAACCCGTCGGAGGAGTCGAAGGGGAGCTCGTGGACCATCTCCCTCCCGCCGCGGCCCGCGACGTAGAAGTTGGTCTGCACGGCGCTTGTCACCGCCGAGGAACTCGAAGTCGATCTCGTCCATGTCGGGGGACCCCTCCAGGGAGGAGAGGTACAGGTTGTAGTTGAGCCCCGCGGTGTCCCCGGCCGGGGCGCGGACGGCGGCGGCCACCGCGCCGCCAGGGAGGAAGCGGCGCCGGGACCGCCAGCGCGCACCGCCGCGGTGGTCGTAGGTGACGTGGATCTCGCCGGAGGCCCGCGCGTGGTGGCAGGCGTCCGGGGTGTAGTCCACCACGATGCGCGCCAGCGGCTCCGTGCCGTGGGGGCGCAGGCGCTCGTGCTGCGCCGTGATGTCGCCGGACTCGCACTCCGATGTCATGATGGACAGGAGAGTGCAGAGGAGTGGGAGCGAGGTGGTGGGGTTTTGCTGTGCCGGGCAGGCGACCGTCGCCGCCATGGCCGCGCGGCCACGTGCGCCTCCATGTGCAAGATTGCAGTTTTCCTCACAAGAGACTATGCCACTTAAAGAACTCAGCATGGATTCAGTTCTCCATGACTGCAGGTTCAGCCGTTCAGGCTACAAGTTTACATGATATAGTGATTACAGAAAGAGGTAAAAATCCTTGGACAAAAAAGATGAAGCTACAAATAGCCCTCGAGCAGCAAAGTTCCGTTCACCTCCTTCTGCTCCACATTCTTCAAAGGAAACGACTGGCTGCCACCAAAGGCGAGGTCGCTCGGCCCTGGGCTCACCATCCAGACAGGGGAGAGCTCCACAACGACCTTCTGCACCAGCTTGTCCTCCTGAAACTTGTTCAGAAGCGACGCCAGGCTGGCTCCTACGTCTCGGATGTCGATCAGCACGCTGCACAGCCCTCGATCTGCGAGGAGTCGTAGGATTGAGTCTAGGTTCATCTGATCAAGGACCGAAACGCTGACACCCGATGGCTCCACGGTGACAGGACTATCGGCCAGAACTATGGCGTTGGATGCGGACTCTTCATCGAGAAATGGGATGTGTAACTCGGAGCCTTCACCCCGTGCTATGATGATATAGAGAGGTTGCTTTGCACCGGCTTCCTGTGATATAGGTAAGGTATTCGTCGTCTTGGCCATCTCACTTGAAAGTATAACCCCGTCGTATTCTTTCACTAGCTGTGAGTAGTATCCTCCTGGTTGATCAGCTCCACTCCCGATTTGGTTGATGACGATTCCATTCATTGATAGTGTGGTTCTGATGTCAATGTAACATAAAGATATCACAACCAGCATAGCACATTGTATTAAAACGAAAAGGAGCAGATAGCATGATCTGCAATGGTGCAAAAAGTAAGCATTCCTACACTAAAAATGGCAGAATCAATTAGCATTCTACATTTTGCCAGAAAACAGATGCATCCACCCTATACTTCAACCGATAGAACACCATTGTACTGTATTTATGGATTGGCAAAAATGCATGTACTGTTATTACCACAATCTAGAACTCGAGCAAAATACCTCAAAGTTGCGAAGGCCTTCCCAGTAAGCATGCGATGAATGTAAGCCTCATTTAATCTGAGGCATAGTGCTTCCTCCACGCCAACCCTCACATCTATCCCAGCGGCTCGGAGTTTTTCGATCCCTTTTGACGCCACAATAGGATTTGGGTCAGTCATCCCCACCACAACCTCCTTAACTTTGGCTTTGATGAGTGCTTCAGTGCAGGGAGGGGTCCTCCCATAGTGGTTGCAGGGCTCCAAACTAACATAAGCCGTTGCATTTTCTGCTGAATCCCCTGCATCTCTAAGAGCAAATACCTGCACATGGCCACATAGTAACAACATCATCCTTTGCTACAAGCCTATGATATAAGGAGTACCATTATACTTTAGTGCCTTAAGTTCCAAGTAAGCAAAAAAGAATGTGTTCTTACCTATATAGCTAATATCCTTCTACTATAGTGGTACTAGTTACTATTTTTCATAATAGCAGAAGGTGACACCATATTGTTGTGTATGACTGAAAAACACTGCATACTCTTCAAAAATGACTAAATGATGCTCCAGAAATTATTGTTGGGTGTTGTATGTACCGCTAGAAGTGATCAATTTATGACATAATGCAGTATTGCAACAGTGGTGAACAATGCAGGGCAGTTTTTTACTATATCCACTAATACAAGATTACTAGAAATTAGCTTGGGTCATGTCAGTATTGGGGAACTACTATGATGCCTAGTCATCATATGAAGCTTAGGGGAAGTCCTACCATACTCTGTTAATGCTGATATATCAAGGTTCCACAAATGTCACAATTGTCCAAATCTTACGGTAGAAATGAAAATCATCCAACAAATCTCTCCCAGTCTTACAGAGCGAATGTTTTAAAAAGACAATGTGTGAGAAGTGTGAACCTCGGCATGGGGCTCGCCGGCTTTGGGGTGGAATCCCTCGCCGACCACTTGGCCGTCGCGGACGAGGACGCATCCCACCATGGGGTTAGGGCTGGTGTGGCCGGCCGCCTTACGGGCCAGCTCGACGCACCGCCGCATGTATTGCGCGTCCATATCCCCGGTCTGCGCCCGGCACCGCACGCCGGCCGCGAGATCCCGAGCGCCGCCGCCCACGGCGAGGCGGGAGCGACGAGGGGATGCTACGGCGGAGGCGGGGGCGCGGGGCGAGCGACGAGGCCATATCAGCCAAGACCAATCCAACGAGATGCGAGCGGGCCAGCGGGGGCTCGGAGTTTGCTGGGTTTGGGTGTCAGCCTGTCTACCGAATTATTACCTGAAAAGTGAAAACACACAAGAGTAACAATTGAAGACAATTTTCTATAGATTTAGTACGCCGTCGCTCACACACTTGACTCAGGAATCTGCGTCGTGTTGGAGAAGCTGGGACATGCAGCCATGTATGTTTCATATTCACTTTGGGAGCTTAAGGAAAATGGAGTGTACTCTTTGCTTGCTAGGGAAACTATAATTTGCAACTAGTTGCATCCGCATCCCGTTGTCTGATGTCTATTTTGAAGTTTAAAAAAAATGTGAAATAGATCGTCGATATAGATTATGTTGTGTCTTGTGCAGCCACAATTTGTCCATCTAAAAATATGACCATACGTGACGTGTGTAAAAAAGACAAAATAAAATGAGAATAGCACATTATACTATTCACTTAGATCTTTCTCTTTTTTTGTACAAGTCACATATTGTCATCTTTTTATAAAACTTTGTGGGTGCACAAGACTGCACAACACAATCCATGTCCTTGATTTTTTTCGTTATTTTTGAAAACTCCGAAATAGATATCTAATAATGGATTGCGGGTGCAACTAGTCCAAAAATATTTGCACTCGTTTGCTAGCATGATTAGGTGTGTGCATCTTGATTCTTGGAAACTTATTCCTTGCCTCATATTCAGATTGAAATTCATTTGTTGTTCTTATTTCCATCGTCCTGTCTAAGTTGTGTACTTCTGACTCCTAAGCAGGACACAACTCTCTCATATTGTCAAATGCTTTTTGAAATACATACATTCACTAAAATCAGTGAGAATATGAGAGCGCTCCTCATCTTCATATTCATATTCATCTTCATCTTTTCATTCATATATTTCTTAAACCTTCAATGGAGATAATGCTTGAAAACAATTTTGCATTATATGAAAGGTTCACAATCCATGCGAAAATGCCCAACCACAACCAATTGGACGTCCCCCCAACTATCTAGGGCGTCCAACTGCATCAAGATCCGTGCAATTATTTTGCATTCCAACCCTAAATAATCTTATTAGGAAGCAATTTTCCATGCATGAAATTGATTTCACTACCATGCAGTAACAATAATTTTTCGAAATCATCCATTAACAATCAGTTTTTGTTCAAAATAAAAAAGATGTATCAACAATCATTTTATGCAAGTGCAAGGTTATTTGTAAGTAATCCACCACAGTCTTTGGATCTAGAATGGACGTCCCGGATAAGCCGGGACCTCCAACTAGTTGTGGGAAAATTACACTCCAATCCATGATATCATTCTGTGAAGTCGTTCCCTATAACTTTCCCATTGTTGCGTATTGATCCATGTAAATAATTCTAGGTTGCCTCCCATTATATGTAGCTAGAAAAGTCTCAAAAAGCCATTGAGTCACATGTTTCATCATCAAGGGGATCTTCGCCGGTTGAGGTCATACTGACGATGACCGCATACCATGTGGAGGAGAGATACACGATGACCGCGACTCTGTGGAGGCCAGATGGACGATGTCCTTGGCTTTGTGTGGAGGCCAAGCCGACAACACCGTGACTCCATGGAGGCGATAGCACGATTCCCGTGGAGGTCATTTTTTACCCTCACCCACTACACATCGAGGACCCCCACCGGCTCTTCATAGCTTCCCCACCCTGGATTCTCGAGAGTGATGACATGTCATTTACTCCTCACGGCCTAGAGCTTGCTGGTTCTACGGTGAACGTGGCGGATCTATGGCGTCGAAGGCATTTGGAACCTATAGAACAGTGAAAACCTTTGAAAAAATAAAAACAATGGGCTTAGAACATAACATACGTGTATTTTTTGGGGGAAAAGATAGCTTTATATATCAGCATAATAAGAGTTTACAATTTCAGTCTCAACTATAGCAGTAACATCCGGAGGGACATGCCCCATGTAGAAGTTATTTTCACCTGATAATCTAGCTAGAGCAGCCAGAACATGAGCTGCTTTGTTGCTCTCTCTTCCTATTTTCACAATTACAAAGCGGAAAAAAATCTCTTGGATATTTTTAATATCATCATACAATTTCCAGAGGCGAGACAAGCCCTGGTTCTTGCGCTTAGTAGCATCTACGACAGAGGCGTTGTCAGATTCCAGGATAATCGCGGCATTTTTAACATCCTGAACGCTCTAGAGGCCAAGGACTCAGGGAGGCACGCATTAGCTTCAGCTTCTGGAACTTCTTGGCATGACAGCTTTTCTTGCCCAAAGAACGTCCAGCTGAAACGAGACATCCACATCCTGTTGCTGATACAGATGGACAGACCGCTTCTCATTCTTATCGATATCCAGAACCAGAACAGGAACCGAAGCTATCTTTTCTTTTATTTACAGAGCTATCAGTCTATCACACACACGTGTATTTTGATCCAACTGTGTGGAATGAAATCGCCTTCGCACACGGTTTTGTTGACCGGCAAGTTGCAGCAACCATTGCTAAAAGTTGCAATGGTTCGAAAATGATTGGGTGGTATACATAGGCATGTTTGGTAGGCATGACTTGATCAATTTGATGGATTGATACCGTCATATTTGTAATTTATTAGGTTCGGTAATGATTATTGAGCCAGTGATGTGCACTTCATAACCGAAGATAAGTCCTAGTACCAGCTAGCAATGAGATATGGACATACGACTTGGTGTCTCAGGCTCCAAGACAATTTTCTGAAATGCATGCTCCGTGGAAAACTTCTCTCGCACAAATGACTAGCACAACAGTTATGTAAGGTGTCCAATATATAAATTAGTAGCATAAACTCGGCTGTCATCAACATTTAGTGCAACTTGTGCTATGAGAACAGGACAGCACTATTTTCCACCGTAGACCACTAGTAGAATGCTTGGTATGATCTACTTTAGTTTAATGTGTGATGTTGCAAAAAATAACACATTTAGTTATACCCCAAAAAAAAAACATTGCTAAAAAATGGAACTGTTCAAGAAATGATTAGGTAGTGTGTATATATATCATGTTTGGTAGGCATGACTTCATCTATATGTAATTTTTTGGGTTCATTAATGATTATTAGGCCAGTGATGTGCACTTCATAAACGAAGATCATTGCTAATACTAGCTAGCAATGATACGGACGTACGAGAGGCTCGCTTACCGCCAATCATGTTTTCCTCTAATTTTTTTTTTGCGAGATAGATCCAGTAACAACACCAGGAACTTACAGAACAAACGAAGGATCAAAGAGAAAAGTACAGAAGTCCTGCAAGCCGTCGAGGACGCCGTCGTCGAAGAAGATGTACCGCGGCGTGCCGCCGCCGCTCCTCCTCAGAAACCTTGGATCAGCAGGAGTCCCCAGGCGGACGGGAAGTCGACAGAACTCGGCTCGAAAGAGCCTCCACCTCGCATCGTCGCCGCCGCCCTCACCCTGGTCGTCGTCACCTTCACCACCATGTCGTTCGATCCGAAGCCGCCGCTCCACGACCTTCGGCTCGGGGAAGAGGCACAACACAGCTCTCCGGAGCTGCGAGCACCCCGGAAGAGGCAGATCCATGGCCGCGCTCCGCGGAGCACCACCATCGGAGAGGATCTCCGCCTCGACAAAACGCCGGACCGGCCGCGCCATCCTCTCCTCAACGCCGCCGGCAGGCAAACCCCTCGACCCTAGACTATGTACAAGCGAGATCCGGGGTTTCCCCACCCTCCCGCCGCCGAAGCGGCCGGCGGAGGGAGGGGAAACCAGCAGGTCGTTGCCGGCGAGCTGCATCAAGCGGTGGGGGAAAAACGACTTGGTGTGTCTAAGGCTCAAATTAATTTTCTGAAAAAGTATTATCCGTGGAACGTTTCTCTCGCATAAATAACTAGGACAACAACTATATGTTAGGTAACCCGTCTTTCCCCTCCCCGCCACTGTAGAGGAGAAAGGCGATTTTTTGGGCGTCCTCACCGATCCACCGCCGTCGCCGCCGCTGAGCCGTGGGATTCCTCTCCTCCGCCGGCCGCTTCGGCGGCGGGAGGGTGGGGGATCCCCGGCTCCGGCATGTACATACGGTAGGGTAGGGTGTAGGTTCCGCCGGCGGCGCTGTGGAGGAGGTGGTGGTGCCGGTGGTTGGTTTGGTGTTGGGGCGGTCTTCTCCGGCGGTGTGGCTCTCCGGGGCTCCCCGTCGCCGCGCCTGTCTGGCGGGAGCTCGAGGCCCGGCGCGGTGCTCGAGTTCCTCCGCCTCCCGTCGGATCTACGCTGGCGGCGGATCTGGCGGGTGGAAATCAGAGACGGGCGAGCTCGGCGGGCTCTCTCTGCGTCGGCGACGAAGTGGGCTGCGGCAAGGTGGTGTAACTCGAAGGAAAGGGTGCTCGCCGTGTCCGTTTACCGGCACAATCTCCGTCGCTGCGCGGCGGGTGGGCTCTGCGGCGATCTTCAACAAGAAAGGCTCCCTTGGGCGGTGGCTAGTAGGAGGTCAGCGTTCTTCGTCTCCGGCGCCGGTGGTGTCGCTGTGCTCTGCTCTGGATCTGGTTCCACTGCGTATTGTACTTCATTTCTTGTACTTCATACTTTGTACTGGGTACTTTGTTGAATATACGCAGCCTTTTCTAAAAAAAAAAAAAAAAAAAAAAACAACTATATGTTAGGTGATCAACAAACTATAGTAACATAAAGTCACAAACCATTAACATCTAGTGCATGTCGTTCAATACGAAAAGGACATAGCTAGACGACTGGCAGAATATGCTTGGTCTCTAGTTTGGTCTAATGTGCCATGTTGCAAAAAAAAAAAAAAACGCACATTTAGTTATACCCAATTAATCATTCTGGCTGCTTGAACTAGTCTATGTCCGGATCGTCAGACATGCACCCACGACACCCACGCCACAACGACATGCTGCGAGGTTGACCTAGGCGCCTATATAAGCATTAGCTCCGGTGCATGTATTCCAGACAAGCACACAGCCTGCAGAGCTAATCAAAGATGGCTTCCTCCACGCCTTACTTTGCCCTACTCTTGTGCCTCGCTACTTTTCTGCAGGCATCGCTTACTGCGGCAAATTACCCGCCGCACAACCCACCGCCGCCACCCCCGCCGGTTGAGCTGCCGGAGTCCGAGGTGAGGGAGAGGTTCTCCAAGTGGGTGATCAAGTACTCGAAGCACTACTCGTGCCAGCAGGAGGAGGAGATGCGGTTCCAGGTATTCAAGAACAACACCAACTTCATCGCCCAATTCGCCAACCAGGACCCTAGCAGCGGCGTCGTCGGTGGCGGGAGGCCGGGTGGCGGGGGCGGCAGAACCACCAACAGGCCCTTCATGAAGATGAACAGGTTCGGCGACCTCAGCACCACGGAGGTCATGCAGCAGTTCACTGGGCTCAACAACACCAGCTTCGAACCCGCGTCGCCCACCCCCCTCCCCTACCACTCCTGGAAGCCGTGCTGCGTTGACTGGCGCTCCAGCGGCGCTGTCACCGGCGTCAAGGATCAAGGCACTTGCGGTAATTAATTAAGCTATTCCTTCTTCTTCTTGCAGAGTTAGTCGTTAACTATGTACATGCATGCATAGGGTCGGGTATGTTTGCTCAATTATTTACTCGATCGGTCGTCTGGAATTGAAATGGCAGGATCGTGCTGGGCGTTTGCGGCGGTTGCGGCGATCGAAGGCATGAACAAGATCAGGACAGGGGAGCTGGTGTCGCTCTCCGAGCAGGTACTCGTGGACTGCGACACCAGGAGCTTGGGCTGCCAAGGCGGCACCTCAGACACAGCCATGGCCCTCGTCGCCTCCCGCGGCGGCATCACGTCGGAGGAAAGGTACCCATACAACGGATTCCAGGGCAAGTGCGACGTGGACAAGCTGCTCTTCGACCACCAGGCGTCCGTCAAGGGCTTCAAGGCCGTGCCGCCCAACGACGAACATCAGCTGGCGCTGGCCGTAGCGTTGCAGCCCGTGACGGTGTACATCGACGCTAGCGGGCGTGATTTCCAGTTCTACTCCGGCGGCATCTACCGTGGCCCCTGCTCCGCCAATGTGAACCACGCCGTCACCATCGTCGGCTACTGCGAGGGCCCTGGTGAGGGAAACAAATACTGGATTGCCAAGAACTCGTGGAGCAACGACTGGGGTGAACAGGGATACATCTACCTCGCCAAGGACGTGCCCTTGTCCACGGGCACCTGTGGCCTCGCCACCACGCCGTTCTACCCCACAGCTTGACCACGGCCGCCGCAATAAGTGTGTGATATCTAAGGATTTCTTCTATTCGTTTTGATAATGCAATGTGCTCTTTTTACTACAATATATACTATACTGTACTTCCCTTCTGATCAATCAGTTGATCATGCATGTATATTAGCATGGCCTGAGAATAATAAATTCTGAAATAAACATGTTGTTCTCAAAGGGCTTTTGTTTACAAGCAACACACATGCGCCCTCACCATTTTTACAGGACCCTTAAATAGTACTAGGTAAATCGTGCAAGTTTTGACATTGACATAAGTTTGAGCATTTTTTAGATGCCAGCCAACCCATCAATATTAACATTTTAAGAAATCCAACTGTTGATTAAATTGCCATCTATAAAATTAGATGGATCCATGCTTAGTCTAATAGAAATATATGTCCGTCTCAATCTGCTATTCAACGGGCAAGCTACCTAATTCACCTTGTTTACATCTATGTAGTCCCGTGTCGAACAAAAATAATCTCATTTGTTTGTCAGTCTTGAAAATATTATCTTTCTTAGAAAAAAATTCTCCTTTGTTAATCTCGAAGAACAAATAAAAAGGATCGGATAGTGTCTCATAAAATTTTACATTTTGATCAAATCCATGGAAAAAATTACACAAAGGGTTCGGTCAAATTCTTATATACACAAAAGGTTTGAAGTCATTCCCATCAATCCAGGTAAACCCGCATAGGCATTCAGGGTATTTGGTCCGGGCTAGGTTAGCCCACGTTGCCATGCCTCCTTGCCAATCCTCTGAACGCACGAATGAGCCGGCAGAAGTTCCGGGTATCATCTAGCCATCTCGCTACGGATTGAAGACGAAGCAGGTAAACTGAACATGCTACCTTCCAAAGATAACTAATGCAAAATGAAGGTACAGAAAGTTTACCTAGAGATTGAAGCCAACTCTCAAATTTAACCAAGTGAGATGTGCAAGTTTGTACAAAAACTTCAAAATCTTAAGCCAGCTGAACTCTTAAACTCAACTGTGTTAATGCATGCATGGTCTGCAAGTTGCAAAATATTAAGCACTCTTTGTCATTTTTGTTAAGTTTTTCATTTATATGATTGTCCCTCATTCATTTGAATTTTGAGCAATAGCCAACATACTCTTCTCCTCTATTTCAGAAGCAATTCAACGCATCTAATGTTACCAGCTCAATAATTTTTTGACCTAGGCTTTTCTCATCATCTTACTTATGAAAAATGAGCATCCAAAGATGACAACAATTAGCGCATTCTTGCTTCAATTATTAAAATGTTCGGCACCAAACTGTGTTCACACCAACAAATCATTTCATTACCCACAGATTAAAGAGTGAGGAATAGTCAGTTGACAATGGTACAAAGAGTGTAGCTCCCACGAACTGCATCTACCAGCCTTGCAAACTACTCCCACTGTCCCAAAATATTTGATGTCATTTTACTTTTTGGGGGTGCATTAGATTTCAGAGGAGTGGATATAGCTCACTCACTACGGGAGAGCGGTACGTTGCCGTGTGCCGTAAGCACACGGCGAAGACCCAAAAGAGCACGGCGAAAACGTTGCCGTGTGTCACACACGGCAAAGCACACACGATTGTTTGCCATGTGTCGGATGTCGGGAGCACGGCAACGACGAAACGTGGGACCCACATTGACTTGACGACGATGGACGGTGACGGCTTATCTTTGCCGTGCGCCAGCGCACGGCAACGTTGTCAGTCTTTGCCGCGGCAAAGACGAACAACGCGGGCCCCAGTTGTCAACCTTTGCCGTGCTCCAATTTTGGCACACGGTAAATCCCTTACCTCTTTGCCATGTGCTTAGGCGAACACACGGCAAAGAGGACACGTGTCGTCAGCCTGTACATCCTGGCGCCTAGCATTCCAGGTTTTTGGTCATGCTTTGCCGTGTGCTGCACACGGCAAAGATGACCAAATTTTCCTGTTTTTTAGTTTTCCTTAATTCATGCATTTCAAAATTCCAGAAATTCCAGAACAATATATAGAGCATATATATACACAAAATATCACATATTGCACATAAAATATACAAAATTCACACAAAATATCACAAAGTGTCCTACTCGAGTCCGAATGTAGCACAACAACAAAATAAGGCCGCTCCGATTACATCATTGTAGCACAACAAAACAATGAGAATGCAACTCCGGAGCATCATGCCATCGCTACCATCCGCTCCTAGCTCCAATCCATCTAAAACATGAGAAAAAGACACAAAGGCATGAGCTATCTTCTTTTGCTCCATGTCATACATAACTATTTTCCAACATTGCTATCGTCTATCAAGACACAAAGGCATATCTTTTGCTACGAGGGTTTGAGCTAACTATGAAGAAACGCCGCCTCGGACGGGTATGGATATCAACATGGTGTATTATTTGCCCGCTGAGTTCCGCGCTATTGAAGAAGGCGAGGTTGCGCAAATCAACTTTGGACCCAAAAATGTTGTCTTCGAAAAACCTGACAAACCGGTGAAACACCTCAAACCTTTGTACGTCAGAGGACATATTGATGGCAAACCGGTAACCAGGATGATGGTTGATGGCGGCGCTGTGGTAAACCTGATGCCGTATTCTGTCTTCAAGAAGCTACAACTAGATGATGGCGGCCTGATGAAGACAAACATGGTGCTGAATGGGTTCGAAGGAGGAGAAGGAGTAGAAGCCAAAGGAGTTATCAGCTTGGAGCTCACAGTAGGGAGCAAGACTTTAGCTACCGCCTTCTTTGTTGCTGAGGTGCAGGGAAATTACAATGTGCTGCTGGGACGAGATTGGCTTCATGCTAACCAATGTGTTCCGTTACTATGCACCAGCAACTCGTACAATGGGTTGACGACGAAATTGAAGTCATCCATGCTGACGAATCGGCGTGCATTGCATTAGCCGAATCAATTGTCGACTGGCAACATTCCAATGTCACATGCCTTTCTGGGCGTGATTTATGTGGGTTCGATTTCCTGAGTGCTACCAGGGACGGATTCGTGCCAGTGTCTCTAAAACCGATTGGTGGCAATCGGCTGCCGCACAAATAGATGGATCAAAACGATGAGTGGCTGCAGAAGCGTCTGGAAAAGTATCGGGCCGAAATGAACGATATGGATAAGTTGGGACAAGGCTTTACATCGGCCGATATATTGGAAGAAGTTGACATTGGGGATGGCACTGTCCCTAGACCGACATTTGTAAAGCAAAAGTTGGCGGCCGATTATAAGTCTGAATTAATCGCGCGAGTCAAAGAGTACGTGGATTGCTTTGCATGGGAATACCACGAGATGCCTGGGTTAAGCCGAGAGTTGGTGGAACATCGGTTGCCTATTAAAGCCGGATTCAGGCCACACAAACAGCCAACTCGCAAGTTTAATCCAATGATATATGACCGAATAAAGGCGGAAATTGGTAGACTTCTGAAAGCTAACTTTATTCGGCCTTGCAAATATGCTGAGTGGATTTCCAACATTGTGCCAGTGGAGAAGAAAGAATCCGGCAAGATCAGGGCGTGTATAGATTTCAGAGACTTGAATCGAGCTACGCCCAAAGATGAATATCCTATGCCAATAGCCGACATGCTTATCAACGAAGCCTCAGGTCACAAAGTTATCAGCTTTTTGGACGGCAACGCAGGTTACAACCAAATATTCATGGCCGAAGAAGATTCGGCTAAGACAGCGTTTCGCTGCCCAGGCTTTGTTGGCTTGTCGAATGGACTGTGATGACCTTTGGTTTGAAAAATGCCGGAGCCACCTATCAAAGAGCGATGAACCTGATATTTCATGATCTTCTGAGAGTCGTACTGGAGGTGTATATTGACGACATGGTGGTTAAGTCGGACGGAGAGTCAAACCATTTGGCCGACTTGCGGCTTGCGTTCGAAAGGATGAGGAAATACGGGCTCAAGATGAATCCTTTGAAGTGTGCCTTTGACGTATCGGCTGGGAGGTTCCTTGGTTTTATCATACATGAACATGGCATAGAAGTTGATCCGGCAAAGATTGAAGCCATCCAGAAAATACAGGCGCCGGCTTGCAAAAGGGACATGCAGAAATTTCTGGGCAAGGTAAACTATTTGAGAAGATTCATTACTAACTTGTCTGGAAAAGTTGATGCGTTTATACAGATCCTTCGGCTAAAAAACGACGATAAATTCACCTGGGGGGCAAGTCAGCAAGAAGCGTTTGATAAGATAAAAAGTTGCCTGTCTACTCCTCCGGTTCTCAGGAAGCCGGCTCGTGGTCAGCCATTCCGGCTTTATATTGCTGCTGAGGAAAGAGTAATCGGAGCCGCCTTAACCCAAGAAGCCGAAGGACAAGAACACGTCGTCACCTATCTGAGCCGACGTTTGCTGGATGCCGAGTCAAGGTACAACTTTGTAGAAAGGTTGTGCTTGTCTCTTTATTTTGCCTGCACCAAATTACGCCGTTATCTGCTTTCGAGTGAGTGCAAAGTCTTTGGTCAGACCGATGTTCTCAAACACATGATACAAAGGCCGATTCTTAGCGGACGAATCGGCAAATGGGCGTACGGGTTGATTGAGTATGATTTGGCTTATGAACCATTAAAATCTATGAAAGGCCAAATTGTAGCTGACTTTATTGTTGAACATCGGATTGACCTGGAGTAAGAAGCCGACTTAAACATTGTGTCGGCTGTACCGTGGAAGCTTTATTTTGATGGCTCAGTCTGCAGCAGCGGACAAGGAGTTGGCATTGTGTACATCTCACCACACGGTACTGTTTTTGAAGCCTCTTGTCGTCTTGACTATTTATGCACTAACAATGAAGCCGAATACGAAGCACTTCTATTCGGACTAGAAATATTGGTGGACGCAGGGGTAACTCATGTTGAGGCATATGGAGATTCGTTACTTATTGTCCGGCAAGTGGCCAAGATTTGTCAATGCAATAGCGGATCACTCAACATGTACCTTGACAGATGCCTGGATATGATTTCAACGTTGGATTATTTCCATATATCTCATGTTCCTAGGCAAGACAATTGGCTTGCCAATGAGTTGGCGCAACAGGCATCCGGCTATCACGTCAGTCGTGGGGTGTTCGCAACAGGCATCCGGCTATCACGTCAGTCGTGGGGTGTTCTTCATCAGGGAACAACCGGCAAGTAATGTTGCCAACTTGGAGGAAGCCAAACAAAAAGCCGGCTTGTTGGAGCCGGCTACAGGAGAGTCAAATGTTGCCAACCTGGAGAAATCCAAACAAGATGTCGGATTGTTGGATCCGGCTAAGAAGGAGGCAAATGACAACTTGGCGGACGACTGGAGACAACCTTATATGGACTATTTACAAGATCCCAGTCGAAAAACGGATAGAGCAGTTCGGCATTTATCTCTCAAGTATACATTGGTGGATGCCGCCTTATATCGCCGAACAGCTGATGGTCTTCTTCTAAAGTGCTTGAGTGAAGACGAAGCTAGAGTTGCCATGGGAGAGGTACATGATGGTTTATGTGGAACACATCAGTCGGCCCACAAGATGAAGTGGATGCTCATGCGAGCAGGTTTTTATTGGCCGACAATGATCAATGACTGCTTCAGATACTACAAGGGATGCGAAGCCTGCCAGAAATTTGGAGATATTCAGTTGGTGCCAGCTTCACCTCTTAATCCAATTATAAAACCATGGCCTTTCCGAGGTTGGGCGCTTGACTTTGTCGGCATGATCCATCCGCCTTCATCCAAGGGGCATCGGTTCGTATTGGTGGCTACTGATTATTTCACCAAGTGGTCTGAAGCAGTACCTCTCAAAAACATGACCCACAAGGAGGTGATCAGTTTATTACAGAACATATCATTCATCGATTCGGCATTCCGCAGACTCTTACCACAGATCAAGGTACTTCCTTCATGGCTAAGGAGGTGAAGCAATTTGCCGAATCACTTGGAATCAAGATGCTCAGTTCATCTCCCTACTATGCACAAGCCAACGGACAAGCTGAGTCAAGCAATAAAATCTTGGTCAAATTGATCAAGAAGAAGGTACAAGATCATCCAAGGAGATGGCACGAGGTACTGTCCGAAGCATTGTGGGTTCACAGAATCTCAAGGCATGGAGCAACTAAGACAACCCCTTTTGAGTTGGTATATGGGCAAGAAGCCGTTTTACCAGTAGAAGTGAATCTGGCTGCCTTGAGGTTTGCCAAGCAAAATGACTTGTCGGCTGAAGACTACTGCAGCTTGATGATGGACAATATTGATGAAATAGCCGACAAACGTGTTATTGCCTTGAGAGAAATCGAGAAGGAAAAGTTGCGGGTGGCAAAAAGTTACAATAAGAAGGTCCGGCTGAAAGACTTTCAAATTGGCGACTTGGTCTGGAAAGTTATATTGCCAGTTGGCTCCAGAAGCCAGAAATTTGGCAAATGGTGGAGACATTAGAAGGCTGCGAGTCGTGAGAATAGTGCCCGGTAACTCTTATCTGGTGGAGACATTGGAAGGCGGCGTGTTGCCTAGAGCTATCAATGGGAAATACCTGAAGAAGTTCCACCCGAGCGTGTGGCAGACTGCATGAGTTGCACGTATGGCCGATATACATATATCGCCCTTAGCATATGGCCGATGAGCTTAAGCATCGCACTTAGACAAAAACTTCTACATTGTATATTTTCTAGTACGCAAGCTCTACTAAAAAACAGGGGGGCATATGTTAGCACCTGTTTTTGGCAGATTGCCAGTTTCAGGTTTAAGGAAGACTTGGCGGCTCGAAGAAGGCAGCAAAGAAGGCTAAAATGGTGATCTGGGAAACTTTCCAGGAAAAGACGGCCAGAAGATGGCGGCCAATAATCCGGCAACTGGAACAAGGCGGAAGCCGGATTCGGGAATGCAAAGTTGCCTGAAGACCGAGCGAGCTAAGTCAAAGGAAAGCAATAAAGGCGGCAAAAGAAGCCAACGTTGTCCAAACAAGCCGGCAGGAGAGAAGCCAACTTTGTCAAAACAAGCCGGCAGAAAGACAACTTTCCACCGATCAAGACAGCAAAAGACAACTTTTTCAAGGCAAATAAAGACGGAAAACGGCAACTCTTCAAGTCAAATAAAGGCGGAAAAAAGACAACTTTGAATGTCAAGATCAAGGCGGAAAAGGCGAAGACAACTTTCCAAGATCAAGGCGGGAAGATAGAAGGCAACTTTCTAAAAGAAGCCGGACGGGTGCTGAAGTCCGGGTCTGATACGAAGCCGATCAAGATATCTCATCTCTAAGAAAGAAGACAAGTTTGAAGCCAATACGGAAGGAAAAAAGGCAACTTTCCAAGTAGCCAGCAAGTTGGAAGCCAATACAGAAGGCAAAAGGCAGCTTTTCAAAGTTGCCAGCAAGTTTGAAGACAACGTTGCCGGTCAAGAAGTTGCCTAGTTTAGAGATGGATCCGACTTAGACTAAGATTTGTAAACCTTGTAGAAGTCTAATACTTGTACGGGAAGTCCAGCCGCCTCATATATATGTGAGAGGTGATGGCCGATTGAAATTAAGCAAACAATCGACAACCTATCAATACAACCTACTTTTTACCCTCAAACCCTTATTCATGCTTCCGTTGTTCGGCGACTTCGCGTAGATTTCACCGGATATCGAAAACCGAGCTAAGAGCGGCCAAGTCCGGCTTAGTTCAGCCAATCGTCGCCGGCTTCCTCTGACGGGGCTTGTCCCGAGGGCTGGGGCGTCTGGTCTAAAAAGCGCCGGCTTGCTGTCTTGCGTATCGCGCTGGAAGCCGGCCTCCCGCGGGGCGAGTTGCGGAGTATCTCCCCAGCACCGCGGGTACACGAGGACGTGTTCATGTGACGCGTTTCGAGCGCAACAATGGGCTTCTCCGGCCAGGGCTGCCCCTCGCGCCGCTCCTCCCTCCGGACCACCTCCCCGTCGACGCGCCACTCGATGGCCCCGTCGCCCCAGGCCACGGCGTAGTGGTGGAACCCGTCGGAGGAGTCGAAGGGGAGCTCGTGGACCATCTCCCTCCCGCCGCGGCCCGCGACGTAGAAGTTGGTCTGCACGGCGCGCTTGTCACCGCCGAGGAACTCGAAGTCGATCTCGTCCATGTCGGGGGACCCCTCCAGGGAGGAGAGGTACAGGTTGTAGTTGAGCCCCGCGGTGTCCCCGGCCGGGGCGCGGACGGCGGCGGCCACCGCGCCGCCAGGGAGGAAGCGGCGCCGGGACCGCCAGCGCGCACCGCCGCGGTGGTCGTAGGTGACGTGGATCTCGCCGGAGGCCCGCGCGTGGTGGCAGGCGTCCGGGGTGTAGTCCACCACGATGCGCGCCAGCGGCTCCGTGCCGTGGGGGCGCAGGCGCTCGTGCTGCGCCGTGATGTCGCCGGACTCGCACTCCGATGTCATGATGGACAGGAGAGTGCAGAGGAGTGGGAGCGAGGTGGTGGGGTTTTGCTGTGCCGGGCAGGCGACCGTCGCCGCCATGGCCGCGCGGCCACGTGCGCCTCCATGTGCAAGATTGCAGTTTTCCTCACAAGAGACTATGCCACTTAAAGAACTCAGCATGGATTCAGTTCTCCATGACTGCAGGTTCAGCCGTTCAGGCTACAAGTTTACATGATATAGTGATTACAGAAAGAGGTAAAAATCCTTGGACAAAAAAGATGAAGCTACAAATAGCCCTCGAGCAGCAAAGTTCCGTTCACCTCCTTCTGCTCCACATTCTTCAAAGGAAACGACTGGCTGCCACCAAAGGCGAGGTCGCTCGGCCCTGGGCTCACCATCCAGACAGGGGAGAGCTCCACAACGACCTTCTGCACCAGCTTGTCCTCCTGAAACTTGTTCAGAAGCGACGCCAGGCTGGCTCCTACGTCTCGGATGTCGATCAGCACGCTGCACAGCCCTCGATCTGCGAGGAGTCGTAGGATTGAGTCTAGGTTCATCTGATCAAGGACCGAAACGCTGACACCCGATGGCTCCACGGTGACAGGACTATCGGCCAGAACTATGGCGTTGGATGCGGACTCTTCATCGAGAAATGGGATGTGTAACTCGGAGCCTTCACCCCGTGCTATGATGATATAGAGAGGTTGCTTTGCACCGGCTTCCTGTGATATAGGTAAGGTATTCGTCGTCTTGGCCATCTCACTTGAAAGTATAACCCCGTCGTATTCTTTCACTAGCTGTGAGTAGTATCCTCCTGGTTGATCAGCTCCACTCCCGATTTGGTTGATGACGATTCCATTCATTGATAGTGTGGTTCTGATGTCAATGTAACATAAAGATATCACAACCAGCATAGCACATTGTATTAAAACGAAAAGGAGCAGATAGCATGATATGCAATGGTGCAAAAAGTAAGCATTCCTACACTAAAAATGGCAGAATCAATTAGCATTCTACATTTTGCCAGAAAACAGATGCATCCACCCTATACTTCAACCGATAGAACACCATTGTACTGTATTTATGGATTGGCAAAAATGCATGTACTGTTATTACCACAATCTAGAACTCGAGCAAAATACCTCAAAGTTGCGAAGGCCTTCCCAGTAAGCATGCGATGAATGTAAGCCTCATTTAATCTGAGGCATAGTGCTTCCTCCACGCCAACCCTCACATCTATCCCAGCGGCTCGGAGTTTTTCGATCCCTTTTGACGCCACAATAGGATTTGGGTCAGTCATCCCCACCACAACCTCCTTAACTTTGGCTTTGATGAGTGCTTCAGTGCAGGGAGGGGTCCTCCCATAGTGGTTGCAGGGCTCCAAACTAACATAAGCCGTTGCATTTTCTGCTGAATCCCCTGCATCTCTAAGAGCAAATACCTGCACATGGCCACATAGTAACAACATCATCCTTTGCTACAAGCCTATGATATAAGGAGTACCATTATACTTTAGTGCCTTAAGTTCCAAGTAAGCAAAAAAGAATGTGTTCTTACCTATATAGCTAATATCCTTCTACTATAGTGGTACTAGTTACTATTTTTCATAATAGCAGAAGGTGACACCATATTGTTGTGTATGACTGAAAAACACTGCATACTCTTCAAAAATGACTAAATGATGCTCCAGAAATTATTGTTGGGTGTTGTATGTACCGCTAGAAGTGATCAATTTATGACATAATGCAGTATTGCAACAGTGGTGAACAATGCAGGGCAGTTTTTTACTATATCCACTAATACAAGATTACTAGAAATTAGCTTGGGGTCATGTCAGTATTGGGGAACTACTATGATGCCTAGTCATCATATGAAGCTTAGGGGAAGTCCTACCATACTCTGTTAATGCTGATATATCAAGGTTCCACAAATGTCACAATTGTCCAAATCTTACGGTAGAAATGAAAATCATCCAACAAATCTCTCCCAGTCTTACAGAGCGAATGTTTTAAAAAGACAATGTGTGAGAAGTGTGAACCTCGGCATGGGGCTCGCCGGCTTTGGGGTGGAATCCCTCGCCGACCACTTGGCCGTCGCGGACGAGGACGCATCCCACCATGGGGTTAGGGCTGGTGTGGCCGGCCGCCTTACGGGCCAGCTCGACGCACCGCCGCATGTATTGCGCGTCCATATCCCCGGTCTGCGCCCGGCACCGCACGCCGGCCGCGAGATCCCGAGCGCCGCCGCCCACGGCGAGGCGGGAGCGACGAGGGGATGCTACGGCGGAGGCGGGGGCGCGGGGCGAGCGACGAGGCCATATCAGCCAAGACCAATCCAACGAGATGCGAGCGGGCCAGCGGGGGCTCGGAGTTTGCTGGGTTTGGGTGTCAGCCTGTCTACCGAATTATTACCTGAAAAGTGAAAACACACAAGAGTAACAATTGAAGACAATTTTCTATAGATTTAGTACGCCGTCGCTCACACACTTGACTCAGGAATCTGCGTCGTGTTGGAGAAGCTGGGACATGCAGCCATGTATGTTTCATATTCACTTTGGGAGCTTAAGGAAAATGGAGTGTACTCTTTGCTTGCTAGGGAAACTATAATTTGCAACTAGTTGCATCCGCATCCCGTTGTCTGATGTCTATTTTGAAGTTTAAAAAAAATGTGAAATAGATCGTCGATATAGATTATGTTGTGTCTTGTGCAGCCACAATTTGTCCATCTAAAAATATGACCATACGTGACGTGTGTAAAAAAGACAAAATAAAATGAGAATAGCACATTATACTATTCACTTAGATCTTTCTCTTTTTTTGTACAAGTCACATATTGTCATCTTTTTATAAAACTTTGTGGGTGCACAAGACTGCACAACACAATCCATGTCCTTGATTTTTTTCGTTATTTTTGAAAACTCCGAAATAGATATCTAATAATGGATTGCGGGTGCAACTAGTCCAAAAATATTTGCACTCGTTTGCTAGCATGATTAGGTGTGTGCATCTTGATTCTTGGAAACTTATTCCTTGCCTCATATTCAGATTGAAATTCATTTGTTGTTCTTATTTCCATCGTCCTATCTAAGTTGTGTACTTCTGACTCCTAAGCAGGACACAACTCTCTCATATTGTCAAATGCTTTTTGAAATACATACATTCACTAAAATCAGTGAGAATATGAGAGCGCTCCTCATCTTCATATTCATATTCATCTTCATCTTTTCATTCATATATTTCTTAAACCTTCAATGGAGATAATGCTTGAAAACAATTTTGCATATAGAAAGGTTCACAATCCATGCGAAAATGCCCAACCACAACCAATTGGACGTCCCCCCAACTATCTAGGGCGTCCAACTGCATCAAGATCCGTGCAATTATTTTGCATTCCAACCCTAAATAATCTTATTAGGAAGCAATTTTCCATGCATGAAATTGATTTCACTACCATGCAGTAACAATAATTTTTCGAAATCATCCATTAACAATCAGTTTTTGTTCAAAATAAAAAAGATGTATCAACAATCATTTTATGCAAGTGCAAGGTTATTTGTAAGTAATCCACCACAGTCTTTGGATCTAGAATGGACGTCCCGGATAAGCCGGGACCTCCAACTAGTTGTGGGAAAATTACACTCCAATCCATGATATCATTCTGTGAAGTCGTTCCCTATAACTTTCCCATTGTTGCGTATTGATCCATGTAAATAATTCTAGGTTGCCTCCCATTATATGTAGCTAGAAAAGTCTCAAAAAGCCATTGAGTCACATGTTTCATCATCAAGGGATCTTCGCCGGTTGAGGTCATACTGACGATGACCGCATACCATGTGGAGGAGAGATACACGATGACCGCGACTCTGTGGAGGCCAGATGGACGATGTCCTTGGCTTTGTGTGGAGGCCAAGCCGACAACACCGTGACTCCATGGAGGCGATAGCACGATTCCCGTGGAGGTCATTTTTTACCCTCACCCACTACACATCGAGGACCCCCACCGGCTCTTCATAGCTTCCCCACCCTGGATTCTCGAGAGTGATGACATGTCATTTACTCCTCACGGCCTAGAGCTTGCTGTTTCTACGGTGAACGTGGCGGATGTATGGCGTCGAAGGCATTTGGAACCTATAGAACAGTGAAAACCTTTGAAAAAATAAAAACAATGGGCTTAGAACATAACATACGTGTATTTTTTGGGGGAAAAGATAGCTTTATATATCAGCATAATAAGAGTTTACAATTTCAGTCTCAACTATAGCAGTAACATCCGGAGGGACATGCCCCATGTAGAAGTTATTTTCACCTGATAATCTAGCTAGAGCAGCCAGAACATGAGCTGCTTTGTTGCTCTCTCTTCCTATTTTCACAATTACAAAGCGGAAAAAAATCTCTTGGATCTTTTTAATATCATCATACAATTTCCAGAGGCGAGACAAGCCCTGGTTCTTGCGCTTAGTAGCATCTACGACAGAGGCGTTGTCAGATTCCAGGATAATCGCGGCATTTTTAACATCCTGAACGCTCTAGAGGCCAAGGACTCAGGGAGGCACGCATTAGCTTCAGCTTCTGGAACTTGTGCCGACAGCTATTTATCGGGGCCGTCGGCACAAGGGCATACGAGGATCAGCCGTCCACAAGGCCGTCGGCAAAGAAACGGCCGTCGGCACATATGTTTTATCCCGACGGCACCCGTCGGGATACAGGAAGCCGTCGGCACAGACGTTAAGGTGACGTCGACGGCAATCTGTGCCGACGGCAAAGCCGTCGGCACAGATCTCTACCATTTTTTTACATTTTTACCCTAATCTTCTTTTTTATGTATCTATTTATTACCCTCAATTAAGTTTAATATGTTTTATTCATATTCTATGTACATAGCTTCGCCGAATAGCGGTTTCCACCCACATAAAATAACGTCGCGAATAATTGTCTATACCGGAGCGTCGGAACCCCACCAAAACCTAGATTGTTCCATACCATATGTATACAAGTGTGTTTTGTGTTTTAAATATCCAACAAGGCCGTGTGTTGCGTTTTGATAACAGGGTCGACACCTCGGTGCCGCATGCATGGGCTAGCATGTATCATAACATACCTTTTGGCTAACCTTACACAAGCAACCAAAAAAATTCATTTTGCTACCCCCTTTCGACAACTTTTCACATTGATATTAAACAAACCCTGCAAATTACATTGACAACATAAATTACACAGAGAAGAAAATATCGGTAGTAGCGAGAACACAACATAAATTCATCTACCATCGACGCAGCCTCCCGCATCACTCCTGCCTTTCGACGACGCAACACCCTTGCCTTTCAACGACGCAGCACCCTTGTCCTTCGACTACCTAAATTAACCATGCCCCTTTCAGAACCACGTCGGATCGAAGTTGCCTACCTTCTCCAGTGGCCACTCTGACCGGCAAATCGGCAAATCATCGCGTGGTCGTACAGAGATTCTTGCCGCTGCTTGGATCCGACCGAGGGGAGGGTTCCCGGAACTGAAGGATTTCTAGATAGAACAAAACACACGGTTTCCCCGTCATACAGCCCAACGGTGGCTCGTGAGTGCCTGCATATCAAATGCACCGTTGGGCTGTATGACGGGAATCCGAATGATTTGCATTCGGTCGATGAACTGAAGGATTATGTAGATATATAGAACAGAACACACGGTTTCCCCTGCATACAGCCCAACGGTGGCTCGTGAGTGCCTGCATATCAAATGCACCGTTGGACGTATGCAGGGAATCCGAATGATTTGTATTCAGTCGATGAACTCTGACCGGCAAATCGGCAAATCATCGCGTGGTCGTGAGACGGCAAATCGGTCTTCGATCCACGGAGCGGCAAGACATCTCTGATGATTTGCAACCGTCCGAACAAGTGTTGGGGATGTTGCTAATCATCAGAGATCCTTGCCGCTCCTTGGATCCGACCGAGGGGAGGGTTCACCTTCAGCCTCCGCTCTAGGAACTCCTGCCTCTCAGAAATCTTGCTCTCTGCTACCCGTGTACTGCCAATGATGGATGTGAAGTGTACTCCTGCCTCTCTTATAGACCCGCCTCTCCGAGTGACTCCCTCCAGCTTGCCATTCAGGAACAAGCACACGGATTGTGTGTTTCCTTCGAGAGCTTGGGAGCCGTTGGATCAAGCGGTGTGTTTCTTTCGAGCGCTTGTGAGCCCTTGGATCAGGAAGAAGCACACGGATCGTGTGTTTCCTTCGTGCGCTTGTGAGCCGTTGGATCAGCGGTGTGTTTCTTTCGAGCGTTTGTGAGCCCTTGGATCAGGAAGAAGCACACGGATCGTGTGTTTCCTTCGTGCGCTTGTGAGCCGTTGGATCAGCGGTGTGTTTCTTTCGAGCGCTTGTGAGCCGTTGGATCAGGAAGAAGCACACGGATCGTGTGTTTCGTTCCAGCGCTTGTGAGCCGTTGGATCAGCGGTGTGTTTCTTTCGAGCGCTTGTGAGCCCTTGGATCAGGAAGAAGCACACGGATCGTTCCCGCCAAATGCCGCCACCGGTAGCTCTATAAAACCCCGTCGCAGGTAGGCATGGTACTCACTTGAGCGCAAGCATGGTGTGTATTGGTCCTTGCGAGAAGTGTGTGTCCGGGTTTCACATTTCTGCATCCGAGCATCTCGCCAGGATTTCGAGCAATTTGAAGGTAGATGGTAGGGTAGTTCAAATTGAAGAAATTTTGCACACTGAGAGTCATCTCGCTTTGCTCGGGGCGAAGCTATGCCACAATGGGTTTCCGCATAGGACCCCACTTCAAATTCGTGCAGAAATGCTCAGGCTTGCAGATAAGTTTGACAGGAAAGTTACGAATAGTCCGTTCTACCGAACTCAAGCTGACCGTGATTGGTATGGTCGTTCCTGTCTCTGGGTAGTTGACAGCGATGATGACGACGATTTCATGCCATCCTCAAAGGAAAGGAGGGTTGAAGCACTGAGCAAGAAGACTGAAGCTTCGTCCAAGGGCAAAGGAAAGAAGGCAGAATCTTCGTCAAAGGGCAAGGGTGGCAACACGGCGGATGGTGCAGGCTGCATCGATGGGAGATAGGTAGAGTCTTTGTTTTACTTGTGTTGTATCGTAATTTGAAGTTGTACCTTAATTTGTTCTATCCAGTATTTAGAACTAGTGAAGTTGTAACGTAGATCTCTAGTTGTATGTTTTCGGCAAGGCCGCAACCGAAAGTTGTATACAAGTGTGTTGTGTGTTTGAAATGTGCAATATCCTACTTTGGGTGTGACTTCAAGTGTGTTGTGAGTTTCTGCACTTAGAGGTGAAAACTCCCCTTTCGGGCGAACCGGATGGAATCTTGTGTCGATTTGGGGTAGACTTTGGTTTCTGATGTTCCTATGGCCTAACCTAACACAACCAAGCAAAAAAGTCCACTGGGCTACCCCCTTTCGACGCACGTCTATGGGGGTAGACGAAAACGTTAGGGTTGTTCCAGCGGATTCAGGGTTTCGCCGAAGCGGGGCCCCGGAGCGTCGGAACCCAACCAAAACCTAGGTTGTGCCATACCATATGTATACAAGTGTGTTGTGTGTTGTAAATGTGCAATATCCTACTCCGGGTGTGACCGGCTTCACCGACTTCACTTCGATCCAAGCAGCGGTAAGACGTCTCTGATGATCTACAACCGTCCGGCAAAACATCTCTGCGATTTGGGGTAGACTTTGGTTTCTGATGTTCCTATGGCCTAACCTAACACAACCAAGCAAAAAAGTCCACTGGGCTACCCCCTTTCGACGCACGTCTATGGGGGTAGACGAAAACGTTAGGGTTGTTCCAGCGGATTCAGGGTTTCGCCGAAGCGGGGCCCCGGAGCGTCGGAACCCCAACCAAAACCTAGGTTGTGCCATACCATATGTATACAAGTGTGTTGTGTGTTGTAAATGTGCAATATCCTACTCCGGGGTGTGACCGGCTTCACCGACTTCACTTCGATCCAAGCAGCGGTAAGACGTCTCTGATGATCTACAACCGTCCGGCAAAACATCTCTGATGATCTGCAACCGTTTGGAACGGTCGCAGGTCATCAGAGACGTCTTGCCGCTGGTTGTCCAAAGATGCCTCTCCGAGTGACGCTGGAATGTTTTGTGTGAGTGATTGAGTGACGCTGGAATTCTGTGAGGGGGGCTATATATAGGGTACGTGTGTTGGGAATGTTGCTAATCATCAGAGATCCTTGCCGCTGCTTGGATCCAAACACCTCTGATCCAACGGCTCACAAGCGCTCGAAGGAAACACACGATCCGTGTGCTTCTTCCTGATTGGGCATACTACAGCTCACAAGCCCTGAAAAGAAACACACACCGCTGATCCAACGGCTCACAAGCGCTCGAAAGAAACACACCGCTGATCCAACAGCTCACAAGCGCTCGAAAGAAACACACGATCCGTGTGCTTCTTCCTTATTGGTGGGATTTCCACTATATATATGTAGTCATGCATGGCCTCCATTGGCATAGCACATCTAAACTCATATCTGCAACCTCATCACTCTCCCATGGCTTCCACCGTACCCACTCTAACCTACTCGGAGGCGGAGGCGCTTTGCACCTCGAACTACCCCTGCCCACCCGGCTACAACGTCCTCGCCGGCTGGAGGCTGAGCACCGGAGGCGTGCCGGTCCCTCCTGTCCCTCAAGGTTTGGCGCGCCGGGCGGCCATCACGAACCACTACTACCTCGAGCTCACTCCGGAGCAGCGGATGGATTCCCGCTGGCCGCCAGACTATCGCTCAACTTGGGACGCCTTCTTCATCGAAAGGCGTGAGAAGGCGCTCACCAGGTACGAGGAGGACCGCCCGCGTCCTTCGAACTTCAACGAGGCCGGCCGTCGGCTGTGGTGGGCCGGCCGGACTCTCAAGAGGGTCATGGACTACATCACGGCCGGCGATAACCCCCGCGTGCGCTACCCTCAATTACAGTCCAGGCGACAACCCCCGTCAACGACTACATCACGGCCGTCCGACGACAGCGACGACGGCGACTACGACGACTACACCCACGAGTATTATAGGCCTAGGCAAGAGTATGACTAACCTGAGCCACATCATTGGTTAGGACAAAATGGTTTGTTGTCATTCGTCTATGTACCCTAGTTTGTTGTCATTCGTCTATGTACCCAAAGTTTGTTATCATTCGTCTATGTACCCAAATTTTTGTTGTCATTCGTCTATGTACCCAAGTTTGTTGTCATTCGTATATGTACCCTTCACTTTCTCTCTAGTGTGTATACAAGTGTGTTGTGAGTTTTAAATTTCCAATATCCTACTCCGGGGTGTGATCGGGTTCACCGGCATCACTTTCTCTCTAGTGAGTTTCTGCACTTAGAGGTGAAAACTCCCCTTTCGGGCGAACCGGAAGGAATCTTGTGTTGATTTGGGGTAGACTTTGGTTTCTCACCTTCCCATGGCCTAACCTAACACATCCAAGCAAAAAAGTCCACTGGCCTACCCCCTTTCGACGCACGTCTATGGGGGTAGACGGGAACTTTGACTTTTTTCCAGCGGGTCTAGGGTTTCACCGAAGCGGGGTCCCGGAGCGTCGGAACCACACCCAAAGTTGGTTTGCTATGTTCACATGGCCTAACTTAGTTTTCATGAATAATTAACTTAGAAAATAAAATTTGTTTTCCTTTAAAAATATAATCTAAAAAAAATATATAACTAGAACCCTGTGCCGACGGTTGTACCGTCGGCACAGGTCCTAGCCTAGGTTATGTTTCTGGGACCGCGCGCGGGAGGCTCATCTTCCTCAAATTTTTCCCCTTCTCTAAATTTTTCCCTTGCCGCGCTGCGCCGCCACCCATCCTCGCCGCCGTCCCCAGTGCCCCCGACCCCGCCAGACCTCCTCCTGCTCCTCCGCCGTCGCCAGACCTGCCGCTGCTCCTCCTCCCCCTCGTACTCGTCCGGCCCTCGCGAGCGCTCGCCCAGGCCGCGGCAGCGCACGGAGCAGCGGCCCGGCCGCGTCAGCAGCGGCAGTGCCGTGGATCCCGTCGGCTTCCTTGCCCCCGACCCCGCCCCCACCGCCTCCCCCGACGCGCACCGGCCGCCCCCGACCCCGCCACCGACCCCGCACGGCACAGGTACTACCTCCGGCCCGCCCTTCTCCTCCAGCTCATTTTTCTTCAGCTTTTTTCCAACTCTAATCGCATCGTTAGAAAAAGAGCAGAATATCTGATTTTATTTTGTGGGATTAAAGCCAAATCAAGTTAAATGAGAAGAATATTGCGTGGAACTAACATTTGGGTATAATTAATCTCTGTGAAGAAGATAATAAAAGTAATATATGCCACTCATAGATAAATTATTACGCATATGATTCCGAGAAGAAGCGGGACAAAACTCGTGGAGAAAGTAGTTTCAAATGCATAGATGTTGAGGAAGGAGAAAATTAACCAACCGTGCGCTTTTCAACAATAACATGTTCAAAGTTTTATATGCACTAAAATGTAATGCACGCCTTCTGTCGCGCCGCATTTTTCCTATATATAGCATTTGTATCATGGCTAGTGTGGTTTATGTGAAAACGAAATAAGTCCATGTCTTTCCTAGACACTAAAGTCTAATGGGTAATTAATGGCTAATCTTTCCTATTTATAAAGTTTGAAATTAGTGACTGGTTTGTTCTCCACCACCATTATATAATAGAACCACCATACAATTTACTAGCACTTCTTTTGCTTAGAACAACCAAATTAAAGTGCATATAAATCTCAACGTTTCCTAGACACTAAAGTCTTATATTGCTTCAATATTAATGTTGTCATACTTGTGTGCTAATATTTATTGTTTCTCAATGCAGTTGATTGAACAATATGAGTCAGGGCAAGGAAAGCGCAGCTACCTTGCTTAGTACGCTGAAGGCACAGAAGTCTAACCTTACACGGAGTGGACGACCTACCACCTCGCGTTACGCCGCGGACGAGGGTGCACGAGTAGGACGAGGTGGAGGACGAGGTGGAGGACGAGGTGGAGGACTAGGTGGACGGCAAGGTGGAGGACGAGGTGGAGGGCGAGGTGGAGGAGACGTGGAGCACCCACCCTCCGCTTCTAGCGACGTGGATTCCGAGTTGCCCTCCGCTTCAGGCGACGTGGCTTCCCAGAACCAGCTGGAGCTGGAGCTGGAGGTGGAGGTGGAGGACGAGGTGGAGGTGGAGGACGAGGTGGAGGCGGCGCCGAAGCGGAAGAAGAGTCGTGGCGACGCAGGAGTCCCCGAGGAAAAATACTGGCCTAAGACCGAGGAGGCGAAAACCCTCATTGAGCCTCATGGCGTTGAGTAAGTGTACTAGTTTTGTAATTGTGAACATGAAATTTCATTTTGGTCATAACAATTTGGCATATGTACTAATGTTTACTTATTGTGTAGTTCATGGACATGGACAGGCCCTAAGATTCCACGCACTACTGGGAGCTTGCTTGGAGCTCTGATTAGGAAATATTGGCCAGGCTTGTACACTACAGGGCCCGACGCCGAGCTGAAGTTAGCCACGAAATGGGCGGACTATGAGGCTGCACCGTCCCCACTTTTTGGGTAACACATATTTTTCGAATTCCGTTCATAGTTAATGACCCCACCGTGATAACTCATGACTCACAATTTTTTTATGCATGGTTGAAGCGGTTTTATCGTGTGCTGGACCAGCAAGCTGCGGATAGCACTTTGCATGCTCATTGTGTGAGGTTGACACGGCAGCAATTCTACAACCAAAAGTTTACATCCGCCAATGACTTTACGTATGAGAAGACGGGCAAGAGGGCCAAGAAGGCGGATAATGCCAAGAATGCAGCGGAGATGACAAAGGAGGAGTACATTTCGGTAAGTAAATTGTCAATGGAATTCTATATTGCTGCTAAGTTGCCATTGCAGTTAGCTCTTGTTGAATTGCATTTTCAGGTTATGCCCGACTGGGCGGACGGCAAAGAAGACGCATGGGATGCGTTGGTTAGGAGGTGGGTCGGGGAAGACGCGGATTTCGGCGCCGTGAGCCAGCGGAACAAGGCAAACCGAGGCTCCGAGGGAACACACAGTGCGGGAAACCGCAACCACTTCCTCTTTAAGGATAAGATGGTATATATATACATGGAACGACGTGCATTTATTTTTACCGCATGTTTCTACTTGGTATGAATAACATTTCTTTTCGTGATGCAGGACGCCGGAACTGGGACGGTAAGCTCCCACATCGGTGCGTGGAAGAAGATGAGGGAAAAGAAGCCCGATCCATCGAAGCCTCAGCCACAGGTTCCTGAGTACTATGGCAGAACCGAGGAGGCCGTGGACAGCTACTGCACGACGTTCCAGGGTTTTCACCCGGAGGTGGATGACCCCTTGAGCGAGGAGGTCGACGAGAGGTCGGTATATATATATATATATATATATATATATATATATATATATATACATGGAACAAAGTGCATTTATTTTCACCGCATGTTTCTACTTGGTATGAATAACAATTCTTTTCGCGATGCAGGGTGGTGGTCCTCTCGGGGCACGGAAGGCCGCATTGCCGTAATCGCACTCTTAATAAGGTGGTTAGGCCTGCCATGACCTTCACGCAGGCAAAAGCTACTCTCCCTGACAACAGCCCACTGATCCCGCCTCGTCCACAGCCTCGTCGATCCACTCCCATCGATGTAAGTTTTTTTGCATCCTCTTTCCGACATTCGTTCTTGCATGGCTAAGTTGACGAGATTCATTCTTTTCGAAATTGTAGCCCGATTTTGAGGAAGCCTACGCTGCCGCTCATGCGGAGTATGAGGTGGCCTTTGCCAAGTGGGAGGAGATGAATAAGCCTTGGACCGAGTATCAAAAGTTGTTCCGAGCTGTAAGTTTTTACCTTTACTTTTGTCAAATATGACAAGTCCCACTTCCCTAGTTTGAACCTTTATTTTTGCAACACCTGACATCTAAACTATCTTGCAGTCGGTGCTGAACTTTTTCACCACTAGAGTGCGGGTAGCCCCTCCTATGGACGAGCCTCCGGAGCCGGGTACGACTCCACGGATGCCATCGAGGGATGTGTTCGCTCTCTCCTACTACAGAAGAACCCCGGTAAGTTTGATCCCAAACCACTGGTTACTGCTTTCCTTTGCCTCGTAGTTGCTAACTCTTGCTCAAACATGTAGGAAACGGGATGCTCGTCGGAGGACCCACACATTGATCCTTCTGCTTCTCCTAGTTCCTCGACGGGTTCGCCTCGCATCACACCAGTACAAAGCGGTGGTACTTCTCCCAGTGCTTCAGCTTCTCCTGGTGCTTCTCCTACTTCCGGTGCTTCTGCTGCGGCGATCCGACGCTCACCTATTATCAGCCGGGGAGATATGGGGTTCACCCCGTCGCCGTCGCCGCAATAGATGTAGGGATTTGGGCGTCTAGACATGTATCTACTTGATGATGGTCCTATGTGTGTATCTACTTGATGATATAGCATTTTGCTTGATGATATATGGAGGAGCCATTGTGTGATCTTGTTTGTTGTGAATTTGTCATTATTTTTGTTTATTTTTTCTGCAAAAAAGGAGCTGCGCTGGATAAAAAAATCTGGGCACACCTATCCCTGGAGCGCCCAGCTGCCTCCACGTGGCAACAAGCCGTCGGCACAGACCCCTCCACCTCGCCCGGCCAATGTGGGCCCCACCCGTCGCTGTGCCGACAAACTTGGTGCCGACGGTGCGTCTCTGGCCGTCGGCACAGCTTGTGCCGACGATGTATAGCTGTGCCGACGACCAGGTGGCCTGTGCCTACAGGGCCCTGTGCCGACCACCGTGTGCCGACGGTGGCCGTCGGCATAGGTGTGTGCCGACGGCATTGGAACCTTTGCCGACGGGCTGCGGCCGTCAGCACAGGTGGCCATTCCTGTAGTGTTGGCATGACAGCTTTTCTTGCCCAAAGAACGTCCAGCTGAAACGAGACATCCACATCCTGTTGCTGATACAGATGGACAGACCGCTTCTCATTCTTATCGATATCCAGAACCAGAACAGGAACCGAAGCTATCTTTTCTTTTATTTACAGAGCTATCAGTCTATCACACACACGTGTATTTTGATCCAACTGTGTGGAATGAAATCGCCTTCGCACACGGTTTTGTTGACCGGCAAGTTGCAGCAACCATTGCTAAAAGTTGCAATGGTTCGAAAATGATTGGGTGGTATACATAGGCATGTTTGGTAGGCATGACTTGATCAATTTGATGGATTGATACCGTCATATTTGTAATTTATTAGGTTCGGTAATGATTATTGAGCCAGTGATGTGCACTTCATAACCGAAGATAAGTCCTAGTACCAGCTAGCAATGAGATATGGACATACGACTTGGTGTCTCAGGCTCCAAGACAATTTTCTGAAATGCATGCTCCGTGGAAAACTTCTCTCGCACAAATGACTAGCACAACAGTTATGTAAGGTGTCCAATATATAAATTAGTAGCATAAACTCGGCTGTCATCAACATTTAGTGCAACTTGTGCTATGAGAACAGGACAGCACTATTTTCCACCGTAGACCACTAGTAGAATGCTTGGTATGATCTACTTTAGTTTAATGTGTGATGTTGCAAAAAATAACACATTTAGTTATACCCCAAAAAAAAAACATTGCTAAAAAATGGAACTGTTCAAGAAATGATTAGGTAGTGTATATATATATCATGTTTGGTAGGCATGACTTCATCTATATGTAATTTTTTGGGTTCATTAATGATTATTAGGCCAGTGATGTGCACTTCATAAACGAAGATCATTGCTAATACTAGCTAGCAATGATACGGTAGTGTTAGATGGTTAGCACCGGTTAGAAGGACATGGTAAAAAGAAATAAAAGGTTTGAACATGTGAACTTATGATAGTGTTCGGAGAATGAATCACCATCGCTTGAAACTGTGCCATGTTGGGAACCGTCATACCGTTGGCTTGGAACATATTCTGCATATTATTCTGCATATTAGTAAATGAAACAGTAGAGCACCATTGGTATCTTATGCGCATGAAACTCACCGCGAAGACCGCCATCTGTGCCCGCAGCGCCTCCATCTCCTTCCTCGTCTGCTCGGCCTCCAGCCTCGCCTGCTCGGCCTGCTGCCTCTGCTGCTCCTGTAGGGCTGCGTTCTGTGCTGCCATCTCCTCCATCGCCTGATCCAATGAAATGGTTTGCATTAGTTATAACGAAAACATGCAAATAACTAGAGGATGCATCGTTTTAATGAAACTAACCGCTTGTAGGTCACGTGCAGGCTCGTCGCACCTCTGGATCTGCAGGCTGGAGCTCGTAGACCTTGCCCTCATGCTGGCTAGGCCCTCCATCCCTCGAGGGAAGGTGCTGGCTCCAAGAGCAGGCCGACCGTGCCTCAGTCCTTCTCCTGACGTCATGACCAGCACCGGGTCCAAGTCCCGGGAGCTCGGGTCAAAGGTCTCCCCCTCCCTCGCCTTTACCGCATCATCGTACTTCTTCTTGCGATTGGCGGTGGGCAAGTTGTAAGAGGTGCTGGGAGTAGCGGGATCAAACGGCTTGGCCTTTTTGGCGGATGCCAGCTTGGCCAAAAAATATGCCTGGTACGTGTTAGGCTCTGGCACCTTATTGTGAGCCGCCTACAATTAAAAGTGACATGGTTAGAAGAGCATATCTTGTTCCGCCTAATCAAGCATGCATAAAGATCTTGTGAAAAATAAACACTTACATATATCTTGGCGTACCCACGCACGGATTGGCTACCCTGGTGGTGCGTAGCCTTCATGGTCAACCGATGCGCCATGCCGCTAGCGTTAATCGCCTTCCACTCATCAGAGTCCCACCAAACCGACATCCGCCTCCAGCATTCCGCGTGGGAGGCGCACCAGCTAGGCCTCACCTACATAAACGAGTATGTGGTTAGTATGCATGAAGAATAACTCAAGTGTTAGCCATGCATGTATGTAAGGAATAACAAGAAGTAAACTTACCGAATTATACTCGTCAGCCTTGGGGTACTTATAAATAGCTTTGTCCCTTGTGCATCTCGACCCCTTGGCCGCCTCGACCCTGACGACAGCAGCGACACGCGCCTCGTAGATCATGTCCGTCACCTTCTTGACGCCCATCTTAATGAGGATATCCCTGCACTCGGCCTCCTTCCCCTCCTCGCATCTAAAGAACTCCTGCAATTAAGCACGACGAATGCACAAGTTAGTTCATTCAATGAGATGTGCTAAACGAAATGTGGTTGCTGACTTACCCAGAAATCGTGGAGCACGGCCTCGTACTTAGAGCCGTGGGTGGTGTCAGAACGAAGCTTGTAGTCCTCCCACCGCGTAGCTGGCACGACCTCACCGGTTTTAGGGCGTGTCACCAACCCCGGGTAGTGGGTCTTCATCAGAGAGCCAAACACGTGCCCCATGTGCCGCCCTCCATCTTCATGCTTCTTGAACCTATTTGCAAAACCAGGAAACAAAAATATTAATTAGAATGTGTCGAGAGATTTAAATTGCAAAATGTAAGAAAAATATTAGATAGAGTGTGCATCTTACGTAGAGTCGTTTGGTTCAACCAAAGGCCGTTGTGCTAGCGGGACGTTCTTTGGGAGCGCTACCGGACCTCGCAGCTACACGTCACTAGTCACCTCCTCACCAGCCTCCTCCTCCTCAGCCTCGCAGCCATCAGCTGACGGGACCTCGTCCTCCCACCCATCCCTCTCCATCTCCTCCACCCTCTCCTCTCCTCGTCCCCCCTCACCCTCTGTCTCCTCCCCTCGTCCCCCCTCTATCTCCTCCCCTCCTCTCCCACCCCCTCGTCTTCCTCCTCGGAGGCCTACCCTCGGTCCCTCTCGAGGAACCGCCGACTCGGGATCCTCGCCTCTTTCCTCCTGTTCCCTCCTCTCCGCCGCCTGGATCACGGCGTTGAGGGTCTTCGTCGTGCCCCCTCTCCCTCTCTTCCCTGCTTTCCTCCCGCCCCCTCTACCTCTCAAGCTGCTTGAGCTGCCTCCTACCATGTTTCTGTGGCCTGCAATGACAAACATTAAACCCAATAGTACGAATGCAAAAGCAAATAAAATAAATAGAAAGCGTGCAAATCAAATAAACTAAGTGAAATAAATAATATAATTGCAATTTCTGATGTTTGGTATTCTGATGCAACATCAGAATACCAAACAAAATACACCAAGGGTGCAATTTGGATGAACAACATCAGAATACCAAACAACATCAGAATTATACAGGACATGCCTTTTTTATTTTCATATATGATCTCTACTATGTGAAGTCCGAGTTTTATCTCACAGTGAGGTTCACAATGAGATATCAATACTTTTAGAAAGAGCAATATTCTTGCTCGATACAGTGTTTCTTATTACATTTGTACTACAAGATATCAATATTTACTCTAAAGGTCAGAAATACTTTTAAAAAGAGCAAATACTCTACATTGAAATATCATTTTCTGAACTACACCGTGCAGGTTTGTTCCATCAGCAGGTCGATGGTGTTTTGGTTTATTTGTCCATGTTCATCCTTGGTTTCTCAAATGACTGAAATCCAAATATTACATTACTTTACAATCAAGATGTCAGATGTAGTTCATGTTGTCCATGTAGCTCTTTCTATGTTAACTCTTTCTTAATTTTTTTGTATTGGGTGTTTTACAGGACACAAAAGCATAACACAGATAATAGATCATGCTATTTATCTTAGCATATTGGTGTATCTGTATACAGTACGTACATGTCTCCTTTTGACATTTTCTGTTATGTTCTGATGTGGTACATATTTGATGCCATGTTTCTGTCATGTAGAACATAGATTTGAAGTAAAGGAGAAGATTGACACTGGACTATTTTTGTTGATTGTATTCTAAAGAGCAGAAAATATGATTGTATTTACTTAGAGGGAAAATAATCATGTATTAAAACCATTCTATTTTATGGCCTTCCATATTTTGTTATAAAACTCGAATGGAGTAAGCCATTTAAATATTAGAGAAATCTGTACTTCACAAATGGAATTGTCACTGTATGCTTCGGCCAACCTATTACGAAGGATACTGACCAAAATAACAAACAACTTTATAGAAAACAAATGTTTCATTTATGATTGAAAGGTTTGAGAGATTTCCCCCCACAATTTTTCATGTCCTCAAGCTTGCACATTCTAGGTTAATTTGAGGTTCTTAGCTCTCCTGTTTTGGAGCACATTCTAGATTTAATATTTCTATTCTGCAGTTCTGTGTAATCGTCTGGACTAACTAACAAAACAAGTTCAAAAATCTGTTTATGAATTAACTTTGTGAGACCACAGGACATGCACTCGAATCACCAAAAGAGTTCAAAAATCATAAACACCATAGTGTGGTTGGCACCGTCTATTAACCTCTAACATGCGCGTCCTGCGTGAACTTAGAACTTAGAGCAAAATAAGTTTACCTGGACGTCCTGCGCGTTGACGTCGAGGTGCTCGGCGACGAGGAACTTGAACCGGGAGGAATCGAGGTTGGTCCTCACGCGGCTCGCCGGGAACCCGGAGAGCTTCCAGCTTCCAGGCGACGCAGGTGAGCACGTCGACGGGGTTGGACACGACGAGCAGCAGCGCCTCGGGGAGTGCAGCAGCGCCTCGGGGAGGAAGGCAGCGGCGTGCTGCTAGGGCACGGCGGGGGCGGTCCCGGAGATGATGCGGAGAGGTGGGTGGCGGCGGCGGAGCTAGGGCACGGCGGGAGAGGTGGGTGGCGGCGGCGGAGCTAGGGCACGGCGGGAGCGCGCGAGGTCGAAAATTGGGGAAATTTTGTGGCGAGATGCCGATTGGATAGCGGCCCAGCACTACCTAATGAAAGGTCTTTGTCGTGTGCCTGCAAAAGACACACGGCAAAGAAGGAACAAATCTTTGCCATGCGCATGCACACGGCAAAGATGTTTTTTTTTCATTCTATTAATATTTTTAGTACTTTTCCATTTATATACTGTGATTATTATTATTATTCCTAACACCCAAACTCCACTGGCCTAGGAATCTAATTCATTAATTTATCTGCGGTATTTTTTATGCGATGAATCGAATCACTCATGCAAATTCATGCCCACCACAAGCATACGAGGACATAATTTATACCTTGTCCTCGGCGAGCAACGGGAGGTGGAGAGGATCTCGAGCGGCTCCGTGTGGACACGACGAGCAGCAGCGCCTCGGGGGAGTGCAGCAGCGCCTCGAGGGGCAAAACCCTAGACGATGCGGACCCTAGATGATTTGTATTCGGATGATGAACTGAAGGATTTCTAGATAGAACAAAACACACGGTTTCCCCGTCATACAGCCCAACGGTGGCTCGTGAGTGCCTGCATATCAAATGCACCGTTGGGCTGTATGACGGGAATCCGAATGATTTGCATTCGGTCGATGAACTGAAGGATTATGTAGATATATAGAACAAAACACACGGTTTCCCCTGCATACAGCCCAACGGTGGCTCGTGAGTGCCTGCATATCAAATGCACCGTTGGACATATGCAGGGAATCCGAATGATTTGTATTCTGTCGATGAACTGAAGGATTTCTAGATAGAACAAAACACACGGTTTCCCCTGCATACAACCCGACGGTGGCTAGAGAGTGCCTGCATATCAGATGCACCGTCGGATGTATGCAGGGAATCCGAATGCTCTGTATACCAAATGAACTACCATGAGTACACACTGAGAGTGCCAAAGATGTCCTAGAGGTGGGCTATATATAGGGTCGCGTGGCTCACGAAGGAAACACACGATCCGTGTGCTTCTTCCTGATCGAACGGCTCACCAGCGCTCGAAAGAAACACACCGCTGATCCAACGGCTCACAAGCGCTCGAAGGAAACACACGATCCGTGTGCTTCTTCCTGATCCAACCGGCTCAGCAGCGCTCGAAAGAAACACACCGCTGATCCAACGGCTCACAAGCGCACGAAGGAAACACACGATCCGTGTGCTTCTTCCTGATCCAACGGCTCACCTGCGCTCGAAAGAAACACACCGCTGATCCAACGGCTCACAAGCGCTCGAAGGAAACACACGATCCGTGTGCTTCTTCCTGATCCAACGGCTCGGCAGCGCTCGAAAGAAACACACCGCTGATCCAACGGCTCACAAGTGCACGAAGGAAACACACGATCCGTGTGCTTCTTCCTGATCCAACGGCTCACCTGCGCTCGAAAGAAACACACCGCTGATCCAACGGCTCACAAGCGCTCGAAGGAAACACACGATCCGTGTGCTTCTTCCTGATCCAACGGTTCAGCAGCGCTCGAAAGAAACACACCGCTGATCCAACGGCTCACAAGCGCACGAAGGAAACACACGATCCGTGTGCTTCTTCCTGATCCAACGGCTCACCAGCGCTCGAAAGAAACACACTGCTAATCCAACGGCTCACAAGCGCACGAAGGAAACTCTAGACCCGCTGGAAAAAAGTCAAACTTGCCGTCTACCCCTTTGACCGGAGTCGAAAGGGGGTAGGCCGGTGGATTTTTTTGCTTGGTTGTGTTAGGTTAGGACATAGGAAGACCCAAAACCAAGATCTACCCCACACCTTGCAAAGATTCCCTCTGTTTAGCCCGAAGTGGGAGTTTCGAGCTATAAGTCCAGGAACTCGGTATGGAGAAAGTGATGCCGGTGAACCCGGTCACACACCGGAGTGAGATCTTGGACATGTACAACATCTAACACACTTGTATACATATGGTATGGAAACACCTAGGTTTTGGTGGGGTTCCGACGCTCCGGAGCCCCGCTTCGGTGAAACCCTTGACCCGCTGGAAAAAAGTCAAACTTGCCGTCTACCCCTTTGACCGGAGTCGAAAGGGGGTAGGCCGGTGGATTTTTTTGTTTGGTTGTGTTAGGTTAGGACATAGGAAGACCCAAAACCAAGATCCACCACACCCCTTGCAAAGATTCCCTCTGTTTAGCCCGAAGTGGGAGTTTCGAGCTATAAGTCCAGGAACTCGGTATGGAGAAAGTGATGCCGGTGAACCCGGTCACACACCGGAGTGAGATCTTGGACATGTACAAATCCAACACACTTGTATACATATGGTATGGAAACACCTAGGTTTTGGTGGGGTTCCGACGCTTCGGAGCCCCGCTTCGGCGAAACCTTGACCCGCTGGAAAAAAAGTCAAACTTGCCGTCTACCCCTTTGACCGGAGTCGAAAGGGTAGACCGGTGGATTTTTTTGCTTGGTTGTGTTAGGCTAGGACATAGGAAGACCCAAAACCAAGATCTACCACACCCCTAGCAAAGATTCCCTCTGTTTAGCCCGAAGTGGGAGTTTCGAGCTATAAGTCAGGAACTCGGTATGGAGAAAGTGATGCCGGTGAACCCGGTCACACACCGGAGTGAGATCTTGGACATGTACAACATCC
>CAMZMU010000045.1:64528925-64593270 GCA_947311845.1 Poa pratensis | reverse complement strand
TGTTCCGAATGACGCTAACAATCGCGTCCCCTGTGGAAAGAAGAAGTCTATATTTTGGGATCTACCCTATTGGAAACTCCTAAAGGTCCGCTCTGTAATCGACGTGATGCACGTGACGAAAAATCTTTGCGTGAACCTCAGGCTTCTTGGGCATGTATGGGAAGACAAAAGAATACGCCGAAGCACACGACTAGACCAGCAACTTATGAAAGACCCAGACAACCTTCATTCAATGAAGACGGATAAAGGACGTTCAAGTCCTGCAGCTACGCTCTTACCAAAGAAGAAGGAGATATTTTTTTGAAGTCCTGAGCAGTATGAAGGTCCCGTCTGGCTTCCTTCGTCGAACATAAAGGGAATAATAAATATGGCAAAGAAAAAGTTCCAGAACCTAAAGTCTCATGACTGCCACGTGCTTATGACTCAATTGCTTCCGGTTGCATTGCGGGGTCTTCTACCGGAAAATGTTCAACTGCCCATTGTTTCAGCTATGTGCGTTCCTCAATGCAATTTCGCAAGGTAATCGATCCAACCACTCTAGGAAGGTTACAGAAGGATGTGGCTCAAGTCCCGTTAGTTTTGAGTTGGTGTTCACACCATCCTTCTTCAATTATTAGACACATCTCCTAATACACCTGGTCGATGAGATTATCATTCTGGGTCCTGTATTTCTACATAATATGTTCCCCTTTGAGAGGTTCATGGGAGTCTTGAAGAAGTATGTTCATAACCGTGCTAGGCCAGAAGGAAAATGCTTATAGGTGGAAACACTTTTAGTGGCGCACCAATTTGCCGTGCGCCACAGAAAAATATTTCTGTGGCGCACGTTTTTGGGTGCGCCACAGAATTTTGCAATTCTGTGGCGCACCGAAACCACGTGCGCCACAAGAAAGTCAGGTTTCTGTGGCACTCCAGGGCAGAGCGCCACCGAAATATGACTTTCTGTGGCGCACCATTCCCCGTGCGCCACAGAAAGTCATATTTCGGTGGCGCTCCACCAGCCCTGGAGCGCCATAGAAACTGACTTTCTGTGGCGCACCATGCCCATGCGCCACAGAATTGTTAATTTCTGTGGCGCATGTAGGATGTGCGCCACAGAAATCCAAAATCCAAAAAAATCAATAAAATTAAAAAATTCAAAAAAGTCAAAACACTTCAAAAAATCCAAAAAAATTCAACATTCTTCTTTGTTATACATTTCCGTGTCTTTTTTTAATTTTTTAATTTTTTGAAATTTTTTAATTTTTTGAAGTTTTTTTATTTTGTAGGAAAAAACGTCTGTTTGAAATAACTTTTTTATTTTTGAATTTGGAGAATCTGAGAATTGCTGACCGGGTAAACGCGTTTTTTTTCGACATCGTATGCAAAAGTTGTGGCCGTTACAAGTTTTTTTTTTCTGTTTTTGAAGAAAAGGTCAAAATTCATATTTCAAATTTCTATACCTACTAGACACTCAAACCTAACTACAAGTCGAAGGATTTTAATTATTGAATTTTTTATCATTTTCTTTTACTTCCTGCAAGCATAAAAAGGCGATCCACCCGGGGGTAGGCATGCATGAGGGGTAAAAAATCTCAATTTTTTTGAAATTTTTTGAAGTTTTTTTGGATTCTCTGAAACTTTTGAATCTCCTTTTGAAACTTTAGAAGTTTTTGAAAATTTTGAAATTTTAAAAATACACATAACCACCACACATATACACATACAAGACTTAAGAGGGTTCATATGATATATATATATAATAAGAACTTGAGGTGGATTGGGTGGAACTTAGAAGTTAAGCGTGCTAGGGTTGGAGCAATTTGAGGATGGGTGACCTAGCGAGAAGGTATCAGTTAAAAAAATCCGAAAATAATTCAAATAATTAGGATTTTCATATTATTTTATTTTTTTATTTTTCTGAATTTTTTTGAAACTTTTTATATTGTTTTTTTAATTTTTTGAGAATTCTGTGGCGCACGTGTTTTGGGTGCGCCACAGAAATGTGAGAATTTTGTGGCGCACCAAGTCCGTGCGCCACAGAAAAAAAAATTAGTGGCGAGGATTCTGTGGCGCACCGGCCCGTGCGCCACAGATTTTTTTTTGGTGCGCCACTAATAGGCCTTTTCCTACTAGTGCTCCAAAGGCTATGAAACAGAGGAGGTCATTGAGTTTGTGTTGACTTTATTCCTGGCATTAAGCCGATTGGTCTTCCTGAATCGCAACATGAGGGAGACTGAGTGGAAAAGGCACTATAGGAAGGAAATCAACAATATGTAGGGACGAGCATTCTTTCACAAAAGCACACTACACAGTTCTACATAATTCCAGTTTGGTGGCTCCGTATATCCAGATACACAAGAATATTGTACGCTCCAACAACCCGGGGATGGATGACTCCTTGATTACAAAGGAACACGTGGAGAACTTTGGCGGTTGGTTGCAAACACATCTCAACAATGACAACACTGTATCAGATGAGCTGTACTTGTTGTCTAGGGGACCATCTTCGACTATTTGGACTTTCCAAGGGTACCCAACGGTGGCTCGGGATTGCCTGCATATCAAATGCACCGTTGGGCAGTATGACGGGAATCCGAATGATTTGGTATTCGGTCGATGAACTGAAGTATTTTGTAGATTGAACAAAACACACGTTTTCCCCTGCATACAGCCCAACGGTGGCTCCTGAGTGCCCGCATATCAAATGCACCGTTGGACGTATGCAGTGAGTCCGAATGCTTCGTATACCAAAATGAACTACAATGAGTGGACAGTGAGTGCCAAAAATGTCCGGGAGGGGGGCTATATATAGGGTCATGTGGCTCACGAAGTGGTCGTGATAGTGCTGATCCAACAGCTGACAAGCCCTCAAAAGAAACACACCCCCGATCCAACGGCTCACAAGCGTTGGAAAGAAACACACGATCCGTGTGATTCATTAGTCCCGGTTGGTGTTACCAACCGGGACCAAAGGCCGTTCCGCAGCAAACGTGCGCGCGAGAACGGGGCTGGCTCCTCCCGTCGTTCCCCCTAATCCTACGGCCTCCGAGCCAGCAAAAATGGTTAATGCAAACACTTTTGAAGCATTTTAAATTTAAACAATATTAGTTAATGCATTTTAAATTTAAACAATATTAGTTAATGCATTTTAAATTGACTTTCAAAATGGTTAAATTAGTTAATGCATTCTAAATTGAAAATGGCACGCGAGAAGATGTGAAAAATATGACTTTCAAATTTAAACAATATTAGTTAATGCATTTTAAATTGAAAATGGAAAATTGGTTAATAGTTTGAATAGTTAGAACAATTATTTTCGAAAACAGAAAATTGCTTTGGATTAGTTATTTAAATTCAAACAGTTTTCATGTTGAAATTTTTTTCAGATTTGAAAGTATGCAGAAGCTATTCAAATTCATATACAAATTAAGTTTTCAAAAAATTGCGCGCAAAATTTTGAAATTTTGGGCACTTGAACGCAAAAAATTGACCTCTAGTACCGGGGGTGGCACCACCCGGTACTAGAGGGTACCTTCTAGTACCGGACCGTGGTTCGGCCCGGGACCAGAGGTCCCTGGGTATAAATACCCAGGCCTCTATCCCGGGTCAAACCACGACCCGGGAGAAGACCAAGTCCACAGCGCCCCCGCGCCGCCGCCCCGTCCACTACGCCGTTAGGCTGCCGAATTTGGCCACGGCCGCCTCCACGCGCCGCCGCCGCGCCGCCTGCACCCGCCTTCCCTCCTCCGCGCTGGCGCCGCCCGAGCCCGGCGCCGCCTCGACCTCATCCTCTGTGCCGGCGCTGTCCTCGCCCTCGACCTCCGCCGCCGCACCGTCCACCCGCAGCGCCTCGCGCTCGACCTCCTCCTCCACCGCCGCGCCGTCCACCCGCACCACGCCCTCCTCCTCCGCCGGCTAGCTAGGTAGTTTTTTTTCTTATTCTTTTTTTTTCTAAGTTAAATTTGCTAGTTTAAATTTGCTAAATTAGCTAGGTTAAATTTGCTAGTTAAATTTGCTAGTTAAATTTGCTAAGTTAAATTTGCTAAGTTAAATTAGATAAGTTAAATTAGATAAGTTAGATAAGTTAGTTAAATTTGCTAAGTTAAGTTAGATAAGTTAGTTAAGTTTGCTAGTTAAATTTGCTAAGTTAAATTTGCTAGTTAAATTTGCTAAGTTAAATTTGCTAGGTAAATTTGCTAGTTAAATTTGCTAAGTTAAATTAGATAAGTTAGATAAGTTAGTTAAATTTGCTAAGTTAAGTTAGATAAGTTAAATTAGCTAAGTTAGATAAGTTATTTAAATTTGCTAAGTTAAATTAGATAAGTTAAATAAGTTAAATTAGCTAAGTAAGATAAGTTAGTTAAATTTGCTAAGTTCAATTAGATAAGTTAGATAAGTAAGTTAAATTTGCTAAGTTAAGTTAGAGTTAAATTAGATAAGTTAAATTAGCTAGGTTAGTTTTTAGTTAAATTTGCTAGGTTAGTTTACAGTTAAATAACTATATAGTAAAATGTATTCTAAACCTTGTAGAACTTAACTAAATCTAACACCGGACTTTGAATCCTAGAAGTTGGCATTTGGAATTTTGTGTATCGGTCTATCATAGAGGCTAGACTTTCTCTTGTTTTTACATGATCTCCATGCGCAGCTAGCAAATTTGACTTGTCTTGATTCCATGCGCAGATGTTACCAGGGGATGAGGATGTTCCTCCGGCAATGGATGAGGATGTTCCTCCCTTCACAAGCAGAGAAGGGGAAGAAGTGATTTTCGGCTTTTTGCGGCAAAACCCGGATGGTGCTGAAGACAGTGGAGCAGAAGATGGCTCACAGTTTTTGAACGAGTCCGGTCCGGGAATGGAGGAGCCGGAACGAAGCGTCGAAGCGCAAACGAGCATAGAGTGCAATGACGACTTGCAACTTGGTGAAGTACCCCCGCAGTCCGACGAGGTATATTAAGCCTCTGTTGATCAGATGCAAAATTCTTGATGCAATATATATATTAAAAAATGTTTCTTCTTTTTAGACCTCTGCATCGACCCAAACAAGTAAACGAGGCCATGCCAAAGGGTTGGGATCACATGCGCATTTCAGGATTGATGTCGTCTCTGCAGATGGCAGACCGATGGAGCCCCCGGCGAACGCATCTAAGTTTGTGCATCAATGCGGAGTTGTTGTTAGGGACAATGTTCCGATCAGCATTCAGGAATGGAATAAGCTCAAAAACATGGAGGGAGACGATTATTATGTCAGCGACAGAACTAAAGAATTGCTTTGGGAGAAGCTAAGAGCACATTTCACCCTGCCGACGTTGGATTCTCCCGAAAGGACAGAAGCCATGACGAAAGCAGTCAAGCATTGGGCTCTGAAGAAGATGGCTCAACAATTCAATAACTGGAAAAAAATTATACCGTGAGTGGAACTCGAAAAAGAAAGCTCAGATTTCACTGGAACACTAGAGAGGCAGCGGGCTCACTGGAAAGCATTTCTGCAATACAAGGATTCAGAACTAGCGCAGCAAAGATCGGCACAGAATAAGTTGAATGGAGCGAAAAAGAAATATCACCATTATTTGGGTGGAGGTGGCTACGTAAGTGCCGAGCCTAAGTGGGATCTGATTGAGGCCGCTATGCGCGAAAAAGGGATCATTCCAGTTACAGATAACTGGCCCCGTAGGGTCAGAAATTGGATGCTTGCTCATGGGGCGGAGTATGACGTATCAGGTGACTAATAGTTGAAGAAACGTAAAAACTCCTATACCCCGGCAAACAATTCTTGATGCAATCACCGATGCTCGTGAGGGAAGGTTTTTTCCCACAGAGAAAGAGACGAGCTGTCAAAGGCCCTCAGTACTAAAGAAAAAGGAGGCAGTGTTCGACGCAAGGGAGGTGTGACCTGGAAATAAGGGTTTCCCGAGGACCGTGATTCCTATAGAAGCCGAGCAAGAGCAAAGAGGAGGAAGGATGAGGAGAACAATGACCGGTTGAGCAAAGTAGAAAATATCATTAGCCAACAACAACGGGAACTAGATGAATTGCGGCGCGTGCAATCTTCTCGAGGGGCAACTCATCAGTTGCAGCTGCAAGATAGTCAAGCTTGTGATCCATCTCAACGGAAAAGCAGCGTGGCTTCCACGACGGTCGGTGCTGATGAGGCATCGAACCAAACCTACCCCGTGGATTTAATCACTAAGAAGACATCTTGTGAGCTACATGAGGCAGTGAGAAACATAACCATGAAGGCGGCGGACGGCTATGCTTTAACTTGTGAATCTACAGCACAATATCGTGGCAATGAGATTCCAGATGGCTATGCTCGTGTCGGTGTGGATCAAGTTGAACCCGGATTTGAATCACTCGACCTTTGTTTCCCTCGAGATGATGATGAGAGGAAACTGGGAGATGTGCAGGGTGGACTCATACTATGGCCCAAGAAATTGATCAAGTTTCCAGGCTGGACACGAAGCCTTTCCGATCTCAATGCATTTCACCGCTCCACCGGAAATTCCCTCTGCCGGCAATTTCTCTAAAAAAACAAATCTTCCCTTTCGGCGACTTCTAGAGGCCACCATCGTCTCCTCCGAGACGAGATGACGACAGTGACGACCACAACGACATGAGTCCATCTCGATCTCCGCGTCAGCCGACTCCGCCGCCGCGTCAGCCGACTCCGCCACCGCGTCGTCTCCTCACCCGTCTCCATCGCCTCCGCCCACTAAGTCTAAGGGTCAAAAGGGGCAGAAGACCGCCTCGGGTTCCTGACCCAAAACCTGACTTGAGCCCCTCCCAAAAGTACCTAAGGTTCCTCCCCCGAGACCTTACGACGTCGAGTCGACTCCAGAGCAAGACAAGGCTTGGCTACAAGCCGATTCGAGAAGACAGTTTGCGGAAATGGATGCAAAAAAGAAAACCCCCCGCCAAAGGAAGTGTATACGGAAAAGCAAATAGGCTAGGCTATGGGTTTTCTTAAACAACCATCGCAAATTTCGATAAATAGGCCAGATGACTATACATGTGCTATAAGGAGAACTCCCTCCAGCGGGAAAAGAAGAAGAGAGGTTGCCCAGCTCGGAAACCAGTCAAAACAGTCCATCTCCCCGCTCAAGGTGCCCACTGATAGGAGGATCCAGCTTACCGCGCGCAATTTGCTGCAGAAATTGGTGTTTCAGTTTCACAACTGGATGCAGATCATCTCCCTGGCTTTGGTCAACCTGATAGATGGACCTGGGAATACAGAAAGCCTCTACTGCCACCTGATCAGGTCGAGAATCTACCAACACAGATGCTAAGACTGCATAAATGGTACATGCAAGTCACAAAGCTAGATCGAAAAGTGCTCCTTGTGCAAGTTACATATGAACATTTCAACGGTAGAGACGAGTTAACTATTTATCTTGAAGAACTCTATCAGTTATACATTTCAACGGTAGTTCATTTATTTTCTAAAATAAAAGTATATAGCTTAGCTCGGTCATTGCCTGTTCTAATTATGCTCACTACGCTATTATGCCGAATGAAGAGCGATGAATGTGACAGAAAAGGCATCTTTGAGATTGGGTTCATTGACCCAACCCGATTTAATGAAGATATGCTAAAGAAGTACAACGAGGAAACGTGAACAACTTGTTTAGGTGCATAGAGAAGCAACATTATAAAAGGAAGCTATTGTTTCCTTACCACTTCTGGTAAGAGTGTTACTGTTTTGTACACATTGGTTTTTGATTACTCGATGTTAAGTAGTGTAACTGATTAGTTACTGACATATATAAACTTGCGCAGCGGCCATTACATTCTGTTAGTCATTGAAATTGAGAAAGCAGAAGTTGAAATCTTGGACTCATTGGCGTGGCCCCATGAGCGGTACGAATATATCCAAAATATGCTCCAAGGGTACGTATTTTCAAGCATTATCGTATTATATCGGTCTCTTTTGTTCAATTCCTGAGATATCAATTACTAATTAATAACTCATTTATTCATTTGTTTGCCGAGCAGGATTTGGAAAGATTTCCGTATTAGTGTAAAGGGCGATTTCAAAGAGGAGCTTACTTTTATTTACCCAAAGGTAAGTAGTACGATCGCGCATCTCTTTAATTCAAATTTCAATACCATCGTCATACCATGCTTGATTATTATTTGATTGAAATCTGTTCTCGTAAAGTACTTGGATAAGCAGCCACCGGGGAACAATTTGTGTGGATACTACGTCTGCGAGTGGATTCGCCAGCAGGTCTCCGAGCGGAACCCATCGACATTTATAGAAGTAAGTGAACAAATATATTCACAATTTTATTTTATCAGCATCAATTGTGGTGAGTGTCATTCATAATTTATGTTATGATGATTGATATTCATATTGATCTCCCTTCATTTATAGATGGCTGCATGGAGGAGGGACCTGCAACTAAAGGACCGCTTTCGACCACTTTGCGAGGAAATTGCGGGATTTTTGATGAACTATGTCATAGCACCAAAGTCAAAATACAATGCCGTCGATCCAACATATGAGCTCCACTCCCGGCGATGATATCCATGTAATCGAATAGATGACGTGCTCTAGTCACTGTTATATATGATCTCTATGTAATTAATCGAATAGACGGGCTCTAGTCCCGGTTGTGATCTACATTAATCAATTAAAAATAATCGAATTCTCATAAAGCTTTCTTTTATGAATATTTTGATATGCTATATGTATTTTTCTGATTTATAATTAATTAACCACATATTTTGCAAGATTAATCGTAGTATACAACAGGGAAATGAAAAAAACACGAAGCCGCCATGTGGGGGACTCTCTAGTCCCGGGTTGTATTACAACCCGGTACTAGAGGTTCCCTGCCACTGGCTCTGCTGCGGCCCCGCGTGTTGCCCCCTAGTACCGGGTCGTAGGACACCCGGGACTAGAGGGGGGGGCTCTAGTCCCGGAGGCGGCGTCCCAGGTGGTGAGCCAGTACGAGAGGCCCTTACCACCCGGGACTAATGCCCATGTCTCCACTAGTGGTATGGATCTATCTATGTAATTCCTATGGTGGATACTGTGGTATGAGATGATATTTGTTATGCATTTACCATTGTGTTTGATCTTTTATGGCTTGTCATACTTTGAAAATATTCTATGATGCATGTGATGGTTTGATCTATGCAAAATACCTTATTTATCCATGTCATGAGGTGATTGACACCACCAAGTGGAGATAAATGAGAGAGATTTGGTCATACACACGACATATAAATCATTGCACTAGTGTTGGGAATATTGTCCATTAAGAAGTATGATGTATGTGGGTACGGGATGGCCGATGTGACAGCGGCATATGTATTGAGTGACACAAAATTGTCTCCCATCTCTTTTCTGTGGGGTGACCATTAGTAGGTACAAATAATAGAATGCTTGCTGCAAGTAATTCACAAACATAAGTTCATATAAAGTGTCCAGCGAGTATATAATGTTGTATGCTTCCTTATAAACTTAAATCAATCAAAAAGATTCAATTTAAAAGCTTAAAGAATGCATCAAACAAAATGGGACAGAATCTGTCTAGAAAAACAACAGCAGCAAAACGAATTATTTTACCCTACTTAGACATGTCCTAAAATCACAAACAAATTCAAGCGTACAGAGGATGAAAAGTTTCAACTACAGTTCAAATATGAGCTTAATCGGAGTTACAGAATAATAACTAAAAATCATACCATGCACAAATTCGTGCAGGAATATAAAAGTCCAACTTTCCAATCCAAAATAGGTAAAACTTGGTACTTTATTAAAATTCCAGAAACAAAACTAAAACTAAAGTATCTTGTTACAGCAAGAGGACACAAAGAAAATCAAAAATAAAAATATCCGGGTTGCCTCCTGTAAAGCGCTTTCTTTATATCTATGTAGTTAGGCTTACTTACTTGGTGTTTACGAGGGTTGAAGCTCATGAGGGAGCTTATATTTCGGAGTGTCCCTCTTCCTTGGGAAGTGTTCCATGCATTTTTTGTGTGGGAACTGAAACTTAATGTTGGCTTCCTTCGAATCAATAATAGCACATGTAGTACGAAGAAAAGGTCTACCAAGAATAATAGGACTGGAGGTTTTACTCCCCATATCCATGATTAGAAAATCCACAGGCACAAAAGTCATATGTAACTCTACCATTACATCACTTACTTTACCTAATGCATGTTTAATGGTATCATCAGCAAGTTGTAATTATATAGAGCATTTTTCAAGATTTTGCAACTCAGGTGCTTCATACAATTCTTTAGATAAAACTGAGACACTAGATCCTAAATCAAGTATGGCATGGTGTGTCTCTTTTCCAATAGTGATTAATATCTTGGGGATCCACAAATCCCCAAGCTTTGGTGGTATCATGGCCTCTTGGTTGTACCTAGCAATTTTCTCTTTCAACACATGGTTGGCTATGTATGAGCCAAAACCTGCTTGGTTCGAGTTTATGGAAGGATCACATGCAAATTTTTGTAATATAGAAATAAGTTCATGCAAGCTACATTTTTCTAAGTCAAGGAATGGATCCTTGACTTCACTAAGCATTTTAACTTCCTCTATCTTTCTCTCATTTCTCTGCTTTACTAATGCATCCAAAACTCACTAGTAGGAAAACCATTATAGGTAGGTTGTATTCTGTGGCGCACCCTTAATTGGTGCGGTGCGCCACAGAAATATATTTTTGTGGCGCACCTGGCCATGTGCGCCACAGAAATATGACTTTCTGCGGCGCACCAAGCCAGGTGCGCCACAGAAATCCACATTTCTGTGGCGCACATGGCCGGGTGCGCCACAGAAAGTTATCCGGGGGGCGAGTTAAAAATTGAAAAAAATAATTCTGTGGCGCACCTGGCACGTGCGCCACAGAAAGTTGACATTCTGTGGCGCACCTGGCGCACCAAGCTTGGTGCGCCACAGAATTTTTTTTTTTCAAATCCCACCCCCCCCCCCCCGTGGATCGTCTTTTTAGTCTTGCAGGAAGTAAAGGAAAATGATAAAAATTTCAATAAATATAACCCTTTTACATGTAGTTAGGTGTGAGTGTCTAGTAGGTGTACAAATTTTGAAATATGAATTTTGACCTTTTCTGCAACAAATGAAAAAGAAATCTTGTAACGACCATAACTTTTGCATACGACGTCGAAATAACGCAAATAATATGTCAAAAAAATCGTGAGAAAAATCCGAATTCGAATCACAGATTCCTCAAATTCCAAAAGAAAAAAAGTTATTTCAAACAGACGATTTTTCGCAGCAAAATACAAAAAAATTCAAAAAATTCAAAAATCCAAAAAAGACACAGAAATGTATAACAAAAAAGATTGTCGACTTTCCTTGACTTTTTTTATTTTTTGGATTTTTTAGATTTTTTTTTGAATTTTTTGGATTCCTTAGATTTTTTTGAATTTTTTGGATTTTTTGATTTTTTGGATTTTTTGAAATTTTTTGAGTTTTTTTGGATCTTTTGAAACTTTTGAATCTCCTTTTGAAAGTTTAGAAGTTTTTGAAAAATCTGAAATTTAAAAACACACGTTTATAACATATACATAACATATACACATAGAAGACTTAAGAGGATTCATATGATATATATATTAATAAGAACTTGAGTAGCACAAGGGTAGGTGAAGTGGGTGGAACTTAGAAGTTAAGCGTGCTAGGGTTGGAGCAATTTGAGGATGGGTGACCTAGCGGGAAGGTATCAGTTCAAAAAATTCAAAAAACTGGAAATAATTCCAATAATTAGGATTTTTCATATTATTCATATTTTGATTTTTCTGATTTTTTTTGAAACTTTTTTTTTTTGCAGTTTTTGAATTTTTTCAGAATTCTGTGCCGCACCAGCCAGGTGCGCCACATAAATGTGGATTTCTGTGGCGCACGCCCATGGTGCGCCACAGAAAAAAAAATTAGTGGCGAGGATTCTGTGGCGCACCCAGCAATTCTGGGGGTGCGCCACAGAATCCTAATTTGGTGCGCCACTGATAGCTGTTTTCCTACTAGTGACTATTTTAAGGTCGTTTTCTTCTTTAGCAGTTTCCACAAGATTTCTATTCAAAAGACTGATCAGAGAGGATACCTTGTCATCAAGTTTTTTAATTAATGCATGCTTAGAATTGGCATGATTTTCTATAGATTCCATTTTCAAATTAATAATAGAAAGAGTTTAGCTTGTTTTCTTAAGCCTAGATTTTGCATGCAGGACAAACTGGTATATCTCATTTTTAGTAGGACACTCTTCCATATAGGTTTGTAATTCTAATATGGCCCTATCAATAGAATTCTTTAATTGTTTGGCTCCACTCTCATCTTTTGTTTCTACGGAACTCCCAAATAAATTTTCCATTAAAGTATTAGCATGTGAGGGGTTGCCTGAAGAGAATCTTCCATTTGTTAATGAGTCTAGAAAACATTTTGACCAACCATCTAAACCATTATAAAAGTTCTTAATCAAAGTGGCTGGGGTATGCTTATTGGTACAATTTTTATTAATGTCTTTCATCCTAGACCAAGCCTCCATTAATGATTCTCCATAATGTTGAGCAAAATTATTCATTTCAATGCTAGAATCCATTTTTAATGTTTTTATGTTTTTAATATGAAAACTGAAAGTAAAATGATACTAAAACAAATGCAACCAAAATAACAACTAATAAACAAAATGCAAAACTGAAAATAAAATAGCAAACCGAAATACAAAAAGTAACAAAATCTGAAAATAAAAAGATGATGATATGCAAGACAATAACAAAACAAAATAAAAATACTTTGTAAATCTAAAAGGATAAGATGATGCTCACGTAGGTGCAACCTCCCCAAGCTTAGGTGTTTACACACGTTGGTGATGAAGTTGAACTTTCTTGTGAGTAATCTTTCTACTAGTTCCCCGGCAACGGCGCCAGAAAACTTCTTGATGCGTGACGATGCTTTATATTTCTTTTAATGGCGCCAGAAAATGTCTTGATCCTTTCTGAATGCGTAGTTGTACTTGAAATATAAGATATAAAGAAAGTCAACACACTTGTTGGGCTCGAAGAGAAGAGTGATGTAGCAAGAGAAGTTTTCCCCACAAGGTGACTCGAGGGTTTAAATATCGAACTCTTGGGGAACTGTTTGTAGAATGATTTTATCTTCTTGTCCTTCTCAAACAACCTACAAAGTAAATGTAGTTTGCTTTGTGCCCCCAACTCACCAAGTGGTTGTCAAGCACAAGGTGTGAAATAAAATATGATATAAAAATGCAATGCAAGAAATAAATATGCAATGATAATGAAAACATAAAAGATGATGTTTTTGTGTTTTGGTTTGTGAATGCAATGAATAAAAGTGTTTTTGTATTTTGTATTTTTCAATGGCTGAAAATGAAAAGTGATGAAAGGTTGTTGGAAAGTATTTTCTTATGATTAAAAATGGACCGGGGTTCATGGTTTCACTTATGCACTCTCTCTATAAAGTGGTGGTGGACTACGGAACACTATAGTGACATATTTTATTGCAACATGTTTATGTAAGAAGATATTCATATGGGCATCATGTCCTAACACAGAGATGTTTTGGTTATTCATCTCTCTCATACTCCACTAGGTAGGGAATTAAATCTTATCAACCTAGTATTAAGATATAAATCAGAGTATAGCCTTAAGTTCAATGACATGAAGTTAAAATAAGAACATGCTAGATCTAGTCATGGAAAAGTGGCAAGGTCACACCAAATTCCCGGTAGCAAGGTATTTTCTTTATCCCTAGTGAGGCAACAAAGTAAGGCAAAACACCCAAGTGGATCACGAGATTTCTTTGTCAACTTCCTGTTATCCACCCCCCGTTGCTACAACTAACACACACGTTCCCCCTCACACGCCCTCATGAACATGCTTGATCAAAACAAGTAAACAAGAACGGGGTACATAATATGCATCTACTCATATAACTAAAACTTAAAACAATTGCAATCTCAAATATCAACTCATAAAAAGATCCACCACGAAGGTAATACAAATATGACCGTAATCATGTTAGGCAGCTCATACGGTGCTCATACAATGGAGTTCAAGAGAGAGAGAGAGAGAGATACAATAGCTACTTCCACAAACCCATAGCCCAGAGGTGGAGTACTCCCCCTTCATCATGGTGACGATGGTGGAGTCGTTGGAGAAGATGGAGACCACACCGGCAGCGCCCGCCGGAGTTTCCCCCACCAATCTGCAGCTTCAGGCTCCTGTTTCGTGGTTTTGTGTTTCTGTGGTGCTCCTCTCCGAAGGGCATCGGGGGACTATTTTTATAGTCGGTTTTAGGTCAAGACGAAGGCACGGGGACGAAGATTGACGGCATCGGAGCCACGAGGCCCAAACTAGGTATGCTCACGCGGCCAGGGGGAGGCCTCGTGAGGCACCCTCGTTTCCTCCTCGGACTTCCTTTCCTGACGATCCGAGGCCCAAACAAGTGCTTTCTTTAAGAATTGGATTCATGGGTTGGGTAACCCCAACGCCTGTTATGAGGGAAGGACAGGTTCCTCTAATGAAATAGTTCCTATTTCGATTGTGGAACTGGTTTTGTGTACGATCCATCGTACACCGACTTAAACTATCGTTTAAGAGCTTATTTCTATATATAGAAATCCGTTTCCCTCATGGGGCAGGAAATCCCCATGAGACTGAGGGGCAGAAGCCGAGCCTTCTGCTTATAGGATATGTACTTATTGGGTGGGAAAGGGTTTCCCACCCACGGTGCTAGCACTATGTGCTATCACCTCCCCCTTCCTAAAAGATAGATGAAGACTACATTACTTAAAGATAAAGACTCATGATAGTACTACCCCAACCCCTAGTAAGGGGCTCCAGCATATCTTTTATAAAAAGAAGAGGCACTGCGTGGCCCGGGCTCATCGAGTGCTGCTGCCACCGAGGCATCATCACTCTTGTTTGCTTTCGGAAAAGAACAAGAACAACAAAAGATCTTAAACTTCCGGCCATGCCCTCGCTCGTTTGCTTTATCGAGTAGCGCCTCCCTCAAGGGAATCACTACTCTTGCTTGCTTCATGAACTGGCCTTCTTTCCAAAAAATGAGCCCCGTGAAATCTTAGGTCAATTGGACTCCGTTTAGGTCCCTGAAAGTCAAAAATATAGAAAAAGAGGTTTTCTGGTTCTGCAGGGTTAATTCCAAACAATTGGGGAAACTGTGAATTATTCCCAAAATCAATATAAAACATGAATATAACCCATATATGATGCAAATATGATGAAATAACAAGTAATAAAATGCAAAGTTCATGTATGCATTTTACATGCATCACACGCCAAAAACCAGAGAGGGGAGAGGGCCCCTACCCTGGCCCCACCCCCATGCTTCAGGGCATGGTGGGCCCCTGGCATCGCCCTTTCGCCAACTTAATCCCCCTCGAACAAAAACCCTAATACAGAGAAAATTATCCACGGAAGACTTCTGAGGCCACTGTCACCTCGAATCCTAGTTCGGGAGGGTTCTGAATCTCTTCCCGGCACCCTGCCGGAGGGGAAATCATCACCAGATCTTCATCGCCATGCCTTTCCCAAGAGTGATGCATGAGCCCTCGACTATGAGTTCATGGCACTAGCTAGTTGGTGTTCTCTTCTACTTGTGTCACAATGTTTAGATCTTGTGAGCTGCTTAACATGATCAAGATCACTTTATTGTAATGTTAATTGTTGTGTTCGCTAGGGTCCGATGATTCATGAAGTTATGTTCACATTGTTTAGCATTGCTTATTCATGTTATTGTTATATTTATGATCTTGCATTCGATCTGATACTTATGTTACTTTGGACAAGTGATGATATTATATCTCCAAGAGGATGTATTGATACTCGATAGTGGGTTCATCCCTCCCGTGATTCAACGCTCGAGTGACAGAAACGTGAAAGAACGGGGATGTGCTGTTGCCACGAAAGGTAAAACAAACGTTGTAAAGATCTACTCCCTCCGTCCCTATTACATCTCTAGATCGTTCCTTAATTTACTCTGTTGCATGCGAGCACATGCATGCCCAATAGCAGCGGCCCATTACGGATACTCTCCCGATTTTTTCTGCTTATCTAATGCATGCGCCTTGAAAGGCCAATGGCCGTGCCACAAAAACTACTCCACTCCCGAATTTGTAGGTTGAAATAAATGGCTGGGAGGGGTAATTTAGGCAGAAAACGGGTAAATCCCACCATGCGCCTTGTTTTGTGGTGAAATTTTGAAAAAAGATATACGCCTTGTTCATTGGAATGGAGGGAGTATATGATTATACGCATTGCTTACATTACGTACGAAATTTATTATAGTTATCCATTTTTTGCAACTTAATACTTTTGGGTGACATGCTAGATAGCGATTCCAAGGTGGATTATTAGTCATTGATGCAGTTGGATTACGGTCTATGTACTTTGACGTAATGCCTAATATTGAATATTTCAAGTCAAACTTTATCATAACAAACTCTATAAAATGCTTTCATGAATTTGGCAATTGCCTAACTGTAATTTGTTTACCCGCATGTATGCTTATCTTTTATTGGAGAGACAACACTAGTGAAACTATGGCCCTCGGTACATCTTTTATTATATTGTTTACACTGTTATTACTTGTTTTCATAATCAATTGCTAGCTGTCCACTTTTGCATAAACATCATATTATTTTCACCATACGTTCGACAGTTTTGTTTTCAACAAGACGGAAAGCTTAACAACCTTTCTAAAAAGTTAGGATAAAATATTTTATTTAATTATGTGTAGGTCCAGTCAGCCGATACATGCTAGAGATGCTCTTAGACCAACTGCAGCAAGATTTATCCTCGAAACCGGTTTTCGCCCCACTTAATAAATAAAACAACCAACCGCAGTATACCAGGATCGAGCTACACGAATACAACCGAAAAGTAACAGTACTGCTGGGGCCACAACACAAGGGTGCCCATAACTACAGAAACATGAACGGATACAACTCCAAAAGGAGTAATATAAACTCAGCGGATGGACGGAGTCGAAAGTCGGCGTGCGCCCTCAAGAGATCGTCAAGATGTCCTCTAGCCGCTCCTTATCCCGTCGTCTATAGAGCGGATGGCACTGCTGTAAGAAAGTCAGAAATTTGAAAATTGAGTCAAAGACCCGTCTCAGAAAGACACGCTCCACAAGATTTATCAGAAAAGAAATGCCTTCATTGCTTTGTGTGGCCACGCGCACGGGAGGGCTAAATCCAAACCCGTCTGTGACGAGCGGAGAGTGGAGTGGAGTGAGGCTCCCCCGTGTCCCTCCACGGCTCATCTCTTCCCAATCCACACAAAAATCGAAATGATGAAATAACGGAGAAAACAGCCCTCCCCCTCCTCGCTTGCTCCAACACCCCCCCTTCTCCATTACCAAGGTAACTAGGCGCACTTCCCTCGCATCGTAACTGGTTTCAGTCATCTTAAGAATCCCTCGTCTGGTCTAGCTTATGCAGTAGATTGGCTAGCTACTGGATTAAGAACCGGGGTCTATGCCTGTTGCCTCCTTGTAGTACTATGCAACGCACTGCTGTTTATGATTCTGGGCATGTCCGGGCCCGTAGCTTACTTGGATTACTGATTTTGGGGTACCTCTGCACTATCTTTCTTCTGAGTAACATTACAATTGCTTGCCGAGAAAGGCTATCGAGAGTACAGGACTGTAAGTGGCTCTGGTTATCTGAATTCAGATTAAGTAAGGCGAGATGGGGTCGTTGGAGGCGACGAGAGCAGAGCTGGGTCTGGTCGTCCTGTACCTGAACAAGGCCGAAGCGCGGGACAAGATCTGCCGGGCCATCCAGTACGGCTCCAAGTTCATAAGCAACGGGCAGCCAGGCACCGCGCAGAACGTCGACAAATCCACCACTTTAGCTCGCAAAGTCTTCCGCCTCTTCAAGGTTATAATCTCTTTGTTGGTAGTACAAAACACCAGTTATGCCATGTGTCGATTTGGTTACTGAGCCTGTTTGCTTTTGCATCTGCAGTGGGTGAACGATCTGCATGGTCTCATCACCCCGGCTGCCAAAGGGACCCCTCTCATACTGGTCTTGCTTGGGAAGGTATATACAGTATATTTTAGCCGCAGTTCACATGGAAATGAAAATCTTTCCGAAAGATGATGTGCTAACTCTTGACTGCACCGCTGGTTTGTGCAACTGTAGTCCAAGAATGCTTTGCTCTCGACCTTCTTGTTCCTGGACCAGTTCGTGTGGGCAGGAAGATCAGGGATTTACCAGGTTGCCAACATATTTATGCTTTTATTATATATGCTTTCTGATGGCAATCGTGTATATGTTTTATCAATCCGTGACTGAACATGATTCCTTTCTGATGGCAGAACAAGGAGCGCACCGACCGGATCGCCAGGCTATCCCTCTACTGCTGGATGGCGTCCTCTGTGTGTGCAAGCTTAGTTGAGGTATGCAAAATTTCATGAGAGTACATGCTTAATTTTTACTATTAGTTTCTTGTATAATTCCCCTTAGGGGTCATTTGGCACCAGAAATGAAATGATGCCATAATTTTATTTCATTTGGAAAGTGAAATGATAAGATTAGAAATAGAAATTGTTATAGCATACAATAGATATTTGCTGGAATTTCAAATGAATTAACATACCAATTCCATGACAACCAAACAGGTTAAGTGTGGAATCACATGAATTCCATGATTCCAGCTTGAAATGATAAGTGCCAAACGAGCCCTAAGTAACTTTGTTTTTTATTTGAAAAAAGAACACATGAGTAACTGATCGTTTATGTGAATAACCGACCGTTCATGTGGCATTTCCACAGCTTGGTGAGCTCAAAAGGCTATCGAAAACGATGAAAAAGCTCTCAAGGGAGCCCAGGGGTGCCGACAAATACGAGGTATATACTTACTTCATATCTGCTACTGTATATATACCCACTGCTAATCCCTGGGTTGCACACACAGAGCATCGACCGGAGCCTGTGAAATCAGCGGTTTCGTTTATTTTCGTGTAGGACGAGCAGTATCTGGCCAAGATGAAGCAGTCGGACGACCGGCTCCTGGCGCTGGTGAAGGCGGGCATGGACGTGGTGGTGGCCGTGGGGCTTCTCCAGCTGGCCCCCGGGAAGATCACTCCCAGAGTCACCGGCGCCTTCGGCTTTGTCACCTCGCTCATCTCCTGCTATCAGGTACACTAATCATCACTTAACCTCGACCGCCTTCTTTTTTTTTTGGACTTGGAAGTTGGAACCTCGACTGCCTTCTGTCTGTTTGTTCTTGGAGAATTTCTGAACTTCTAGTTACTGTGCAGCAACTCCCGTCTCGTGCCCCTCTGGCCAAACTGAAGGCGTGAGGAATGAATGTTATACCACATTATAGTCCGGACACGGCCTACGCATACTTGAACAAGCAAGCTCTACTTGAGCATGGAATCGGAGGCTATAATTATGGATATGTAGCAGTATAGAACTAAGGTGTCGACTGTCTGTACGTCTATACTTTCCACACTCTTCGTCTCTTCGTACGTACAAATGAATAGTGATGGGCACGGCCACGTGTTCATGTCTGCTGCCCAACAGGGTCGGGAGTATATGCCACTTGTTCATGTCCATTTTTTCCGCCATGGATGCGCGTAAAAAGCAACAATAATTATACCACCTTCTGCGCGCTCGGTGGACCGTTCGTCCTGCAACCTCGACCACGCAGGCAGAGAGATCACGAAATAAGCAATTTGTACTACTAGTACTTTGTGACACAGAGTGGTATGACCCGATGAAGAGTTACAGTGCCATGGCACTGGGGCTCCGGCCAAGCCCGAGGAAGCAGCATATAAGGAACACAACATCATGTTCATGTATTATACTGTTATGGTGATACCCTTCTCTCCTAAGTACATCTTATTCTCGAGTATAGAGAATGCGATGCACTTAGAAGTGGAAAGAACTCAAAGGATAGTGAAAAGACGGAAGAACAACATCACTGTTTGCTGCGACACAGAGTCACAATCCAAGTATCAGTATAAGTATAACATCAAAGAAAAACCCACATATTAGTTGCATCAGATCGCTTAGGGGTGTCGATCAGTCACCGGTATCAACCAAAAAACTATGGTACCACATGTGTTGTGACGATCTAAACTGTTCATAATGGACTAAAAATAAGGTCGTTAACTGTGCTGCCCATTTTGCCACAATTTCATATTATGAAATCATGAACTTTTTGATAAAAAGAGTTGTAAAGTTTTAGGGTTTGGAATCTCCAAAGGCATTGTGACAATTTGGTGAAAAATCGTCATAGACTTATTACAATTTTACCCACGGTGACTAATTAAGAAAAGGTTAGAATCAACATATATTTCTTGTAATGACAACATAAACAACCCTCACCCAAACTATCCCATAATAATACTTGTCTAAGAAGATATCAATGCCAACACACCTGAGAAAATATCAAACTTGTCTAAGAAGATGCAACGATAAGTCGGTGGGCATCTTCCTTTCACCTTCCCGAAAACATGTTTATTTCTGTCAGCCCACCAGTAGGACCAGACTGGAAGGAGCTCTCCTCGTTGCTGACACCAGATATCATCATCTCGAACTGTTTTTGCATTTCAGTATCCGTAGATTTCTTAAATTGAGGAGTCCCGGAATTAGACTGCTTTTCGCTTGAAACCGCGGGCAACCACACTTTGAGCCTTGAAACAACCTCGGTCATGGTTGGTCGATCGATGGAAGCATTTTCGACGCAGTTCATGGCAATATCTACAGCACTCTGCACGGAGCTGACATCATACTGATCCAACAGCCTCTTGTCTACAACATCATGAATGCTTCCCTTAGCAATCTTTTGCCGCACCCAATTCGGTAGATGGACGGTGTGAGGGTCTAATAATACTGGGGGTTGGCCAGTGATTATCTCTAAGAGGACGATGCCAAAGCTATAAACATCTGTCTTTACAGTGAGTTGGAAAGTTGCATGGTACTCAGGGTCAAGGTAGCCAAGAGTGCCGGCAGCAACAGTAGATATGTGTGTGTGAGCATCGTTAAAAGCCCGCGAAAGCCCAAAATCTGATATTATTCCCACCATATTCTTATCCAGAAGAATGTTAGGGGTCTTCACATCTCTATGCACTATTGATGGGGTGCATAACTCATGTAGATACTCTAGTCCTGTAGATTATTAAAACTTGTACTTCGTCAATAGGTACATACTAACATGACCAAAAGGCAAATACATAGCTGAAATGCGAACCTTGTGCAGCATCAAGTGCAATATGAAGTCGTTGTTCCCAATCCAAACTATAAATGTCTCCTGCATTAATTGATGTATGTATCACTTGATAAATGCCAGGTCTGTTAAACTTTTTACGTATTTAAAATAAAAAATGGTGGTTACACACGCATTGATTAACTATAATAACAATTGGTATACTAAGATCTAAGATTTTCATAAACATGCACTTAGACCTTTTCCTCTTCTTCACATAGAATTTATATAAAAATCCAATTAATAAGAGAACCAAGCTATTGAAGTATTATTTGAATGAGTACCAATCAACTTTCTTTATTTCATACTTCCTTTGAAAGATATACATGTTTATAATTTGTGATTGTTTTGCCATCGTTATGAATGTATGACTCTAATAATGCAACTTTGGTAGCCTCACTTTGTTAAGAAAAATGTTGTCTGGCCATGTTATGGTGAGGACATTAAAACATCTATAAAATCAGGTCTAGCAACTCAACTACAATGACTAAGAGCCATAATAAGGTAGGCAATCAACTTAACCTAACCTGGAAATCTAATTCAACACGTAAATCCTGATTCCACTACAATGTCAAAGAGAGTAGTTTGACCGGGAATTTTACTTTTATAATTAACACGCATGTAAATTTTCTGTTCTGCTATGGATCACAATATATTGATAAAATTTGGAAGTAAGTGACTCCTAGATTTTAGTGAAAACTGTTGGCATCTTGCTCTCTGTGTAGTTGTTGGTTTTGCAGGAAGTAGGACAATGAATTGGTGTTTGTTTTTAATATTGAATATATTTTGGGTTTAATTTAAGCATTCAATTTTATTGAGTTAACTTGCAAATGATCTTTGTAGCATCAACACACAAGTTAGCCAAATAACTAACTGGAGCCGCAAGTTAGGTTTGTTGTTAAAAAGTCCGATGTGCTTGAAAGAAACATCAATAAAATTTAAGAGAGCAACCTCCTCTTAGAAGTTGTTGAAGATTTCCTCCCGGCATGAAGTCATAAACGAGTGCTAGGCACTTCTTGTTTTGGCAATATCCTTTCAAAGTCACCAGGTTCTTATGATGCACTTTGGACAAGGTTTGCACCTGCAATAGTAGATATAGTTACCAATCATTCTAGAATTGAAGCCAGTTGCACCATTTGGTGAAATAATAACATCATGGCACTTGCAAATGCGAGGTTATCATCTTTAGTGTGTTGAATATGTTAAAAAACACTAAGGGTTTTGGAGACATTCACATAATACGAATGAATATAATTCAATCTTATCTGTAGCAAGCACAATCGTCGTGTTAATATTCATGGTCATAAAACATCTTTAATTTATAGACAATTGATTCAGAAGTTGCAATATCATTGCATATATGCATCTCTAGCCTTTATCACTATTTTTTTTGTATACCTTGGTTAATTTTGTCTATAAAAAATATGGACCATGGAAATGGTTTTATACAACGTGCAGACTTTAACTTTGTCTTTAAGAAAATACTCATGTGGCCTAGTTAGTGGTTATGTATTGTACCTCAGGGAGGAAGTCCGTTGACTCTGCTACGGATGTCTCCATAAGCACTTTAACAGCTACTTCATCACCATTTTCTAGTATGCCATGATAAACAATACCAAAGCCTCCTTTTCCAACGATTGATTGGAAGTTGTTCGTTATGAGCTTCAACTCTGCGTATGTGAACCGTCTGATGTCAATATGAAGGGGAGTTTCCTCTTCATACATAGCATAATCCTCATTGTCCGTTGACTTCCCTGTAAAGTAAAAACGGTATGTTTTACATGGAAGCTAGAAATTTGCACCACCCTTGCATTGACGACGGAATTTGAAGTGTATAGCTTTGTTTTACCTTTCCAGAACACCTTCCAGAGTATGCACATCCCTACTAGGAGTGATATCAGTACCACGGGAACTATCACTGCGATGAGCAAGATAGACGTGGTTTTCCTCTTCTTCGTCTTATCTAAGCAGTATGTATCTTTTTTGTTTGAGCATATAGGATTGCCTTCTAATCTAGTGACACAATTAAGCAACATACATACAAAATCAGCTCAAAGATCTCACATGCTCTAAAAAGTTAGGATTATAACATATTTTAACATGACTAATCTGCAAATAGTTCTTCTAAAGAACTCCACCCTTCAAATGAACAATCTACATGGTCTTTAAATCCCGTGCAGTTACTGTTAGGTACTTATCTTCCTCCCATTTTAAAATACCTAGATGATAAAGCATGTATACACACAACTAAAGGCACGTTTGGATCGATAAAATGCATGGACACACTTTTGGTGTACCCAAATTGTCCACCTAAACCTAGTTTAATTTGCCAAGAGTTTATGTATATGACAAGCGGGCTGTTGCGGCATGGTATTAGAAAAGTGTGATACACCACAAGTATGGCACTAGCCAGACAGGGGCAGAGAAAGGCAAACTAACATGCATGTGTTTTAACCAATCACTTACATTAATGTGGAAAGGTTGTTGCTAAACTGGAACCTTTTTTGTATGATAACCATCCTTAGGTTGCGCCTAATTCCTTTCAGGTGCAGTTGTTTAGTTCGAAAATAATCTAGTAACAAATTGTGCAATAAAGCATGCCAAACCTTAAGTCTAGCAGTCCGGCCTGGACTCGCTGAAGAATAGAATCAGGTATTGGTCCATCGAGCTTGTTATTTGACAAGTTACTGAAAAATAATAGTTAGAACCATTCATCTATAATTTATATCTTTAGCCACAGATGTAATCAGAGACTTACAGAACTTTAAGTGACTTTAGTTGATAGTCTGGAATAGCACCCGTCAGGTTGTTGTGTGATAAATCCCTACATATGTTTTGTTCTTAAGATCATGAAAGATGTCAACATATTCTTGTTAGCCAACCAATATTATGTGGTAGGCACACTTACAAGTTTTCTAACGATGTCATGTTCATGAATGATATGGCAAATCCACCACGTAGTCCACTGCTTGACAAATTTCTGTAAAAAAACTAATGTTAATTCAAATTATTTTAATTAAGTTAAAGAACTGAGCTAAAATGTATTTTAAGAATATGCGAATATCTTTCTGTGGTTCAGTTTTATACTTTTTCTTTAAATGGGAGCATCTCCCCATCGTTTAGATCAAAATGATGCACACGGCCGTGGTTCAATTTTATACTAGCTGCTTTCAATATTTTAACTAAATTACAAGTATTTTTAGAGATCTTACCTAGTAAGACATGCGACCGGGTTTATGCAGTGTGATAGATGTATAAAAAAAAAAAAGAACATATGTGGTGCAGCATGCAAACGAAGAGGGAACTTCTTGGAGCGTAAAATTACGCGGGGTTGATGCAATATAATGCAATGCATTTCAAAGGTTTAAGAGTTCGAGTTACACCGTTTAGATTTAAAGGTTTAAAAGTCCTGGTTATGTTCTTACACTGTGACGATCCTCGGATTCGAGTTGCTCTTAGAGTAGTCACAAGTCAACCCTGTCCAGGTATACTCTCTTGGGGAGCATGGATCTCCATTCCAGCTTATTCGTGCCAACTTGTACTGTGCCTTGACTTCATTGATGTACTTTACTACAACAGCAAAAGACAAGGGAAATAAATATGGAGGCATAAAGTAGTTGTATAAGTCTATAAGATTAGCCTAAGAAGCACATTATTCAATCATAGAACTGATTAAATTGTACTTAATTCATTAATCAACTATGGTGTTCCAATGGCATATTAGCATTATTTGACCTTCAGAAGATGGTTTAATCTGAAATTGAGTGTGCAACTGGTTGATAAACGACCTTATATTACTTAATTGAAGATCGTGACAATGTGGAATAGAGCCAGGAATTTTTAGGGGTCTGGACATTGAGGTCATTAGCATCGTCAACTACATGACGATCATGTGAATCTGCTGCTACATCCATGAAAAAAGTGTAATGCAGGTGTAGTATATACATTAATCTTACCATCGTCCGGGTTAGCGGTGAGATTCTGCATCGGAACAAGCCCGTACGCCTCGAACGCGTTGATGAGTGGCGGAAGACTCGAGCCGGCCGTCCTGTTTAAGCTGAAGAATGCGTTGCCGTTCTGCGAGAAAAGCCCGCTCTTGTACATGCTGTCCACTCGTGATCGCGACGGGGAGAAGGCTGGGAACAACCCTTCCTCTTTCCCCGCGCTGTAGATGTCGAACCTCCTATTCGGGTTGCTCCCGTTGAGCTCGGTGAAGTGAAAGACCGAGAGAATCTGTAGGGGCTTAGCGTCTCCACCAATGGTTGGCACGTTGATTTGAAAGCCAGCCCCATTTGGGACTAGGGACGTGGCATTCTGCAAGATGGCCAACGGCACCTTGAAGTCGTTGCCTGGGAGGTTCTCCAAGTTATTGCTGCTGCTGTTCAGGCTGATATAGGGGAAGTCGTACGGGACGTCGTTGGTGAAGGTCCCAGAAAAGCTCTCCCAGAATCGGTCATAATAATCTGTCGGATATCTTCATCGCACACACAGGGAAAACAGATAAATAGCTAGCACAATATACTAATCTTTTAGTATTTATTAACTGCTATGGTATCTAGCAATTCCCTAACTTCTTTCTTGTTGCTTTTGAGAATTACTAGTATCACGTTCTGAGTACTTTCTCTTAGAAGCAATTGCGGATTAGGGGAACAAAGTAGTAAACACTCTTAAATGTGCAAACCTAGCAAACTGAATTTAAGACAACCATTGACGACAGGCATATTTCAGATATAATCCAAAACTATTATGGATGGCAGACTTGTCTCACCTTGTGACATAGTCGGTGATGTTGCCAAATCTCAAGCGCTGAAAGTAGCTGACTGACACGGTAGTATTGACAAAAGGGTACATCGTATCTAGTAGTGGCCTCAGCTCCAAAGAAGATATGAAAGGAGTCCCCAAGCCGAAGTTTACCAGGCAAACCGACACGGAGCTGCCTGGAGCAACGGTGAGCACCTCCTTCCATTGCGCGAAAGCTGGACCCCAATTCGACATGTCCACCACCTCCCACGAATTCACGCCGATATGGAGCCCAAATTGAAACAGCGACCCGTCCAGACTCTTGTTCAACCCATCATAGTTGCCATAAGTAAACAGGGCCCTCAACAGATACTTCTTACCGATGGTGGATGGCAGTGTATAGCAATTCCTTAAACCGTCAGGGAAGCTTCTCAGGGTTTTTTGTTGGTCATTTTCAAAGGCATCTATGAAGTCTGCTTGTAAAATCTCGTGGTTCTGACCGCCCTCGACAAATCCAGCATCAGATTTAAACTGTAGTCCTAATTTGGGGTCCACGTAGGAACTACCTGTTTTCCATCCACAATCGATGCTTATGAACCCTGCACGACCGGAGAGTATGTATCGGTGTCATGTACGTGTTTCAACTTAAAGATGTATACAAAGCAATGATCATGGCATATGCGGCTATACATGCAGTAGCTAATAATTTTTTCTGATTTCTGAGACTCAGCCATATGAGATTTTTCAAGTTGCGCACGGAAGTAAACTGAACTGTGCATGAAGATGGAGCAGAGCTTAAAAAGGGTGCAGGCATCTAGAAGGGAAATTTAGGAGGACATGGCTTGAATTACCATCAGGAGGCTGGGCTCGGACTTGAGTCGTCATGACCAGGAGCAGCGCAAAGATCCATGCCAGCTTTGTACTGAAGCCGATCGCCATGTGGTGTGCTTTGGTTCTTGGGATGTTTGAAGCAAAAAACAACGGTGAACAGATATATATAGCAGAGAAGCACGACTACCACGGTTTGGTTGTGTGTTGTATTCGGTAGAGGTTTGGTTGAATCAGACTCGGCGCTGGATTAAAACAATGCAGAGAAGGCCAAACCCGGTTTTCTAATCATTAGGCCGGTAACCTTCTGGCGAAAGAAATGTATGAAACTTGCATTTCATGCATGCATCTAAAGGAAAGAGACTGCAGCTTTCCATTAGAAACTCGGGGTTTATCTTTTGTCTGAACCAGACTGGCATGCCAAAAAAATGGACAAGTTGCAAGACCAGTTCCAGGATGCTGCTCACTGACCCCGCTAGGCTGATATAAGAATGAGCAATAACGCATGTCCGCCGGCCTGTCTCAGTCTCTGACGTCCACAGGAAGTTTTTATTTCCACGCAATCTCATCATCAGCATGTATGTGGTCGCATGTCGTAGATGGTGTTGGGTTGAATGTCCAATTGTCACAAACAGAATAATAATAAGGGTTCTTATGGTTGGCTTTTAAGAATAGTATTTTGACGATTGGCTTTTAATTTATCCCCTCTCGACCAAACTTGTTTAATTGGCGTGGTGTCGCAATTTTGACCCCCTGTGATTCAGTTTAACCTTGTATAATCTCTTTCACTCCCCTTCAATGTTCCCCCTGTGATTCAGTTTAACCTTGTATAATCTCTTTCACTCCCCTTCAATGTCTTTCATACTCTACCCTGTACAAACTGGGTTTTGATCTATAAATCGTTCGTGCTGGCCTTGGCCAGCCGTAATCAACGTATTTTTTTAAAAAAAAAAGTTTAATTAGGAGGGGGTGGACAGGTGATGAGACCTGCAGATTTATTAGCTCTAAGGAAACTGTAAAGCATATTTTCTTTGACTGTGCTGTAGCCTGTAGGCTGTAGCTAGATATTCATTGTTTGTTTTATGATGATCTAAATTCTATACTGATGAAGGCCAACTTGTGACGAAGGAGAGCGGAGCGCCCCGGATATTCCTGTAGATTTGATCTTCATATGTGATTGGGCGAGGAGCTTTAGAAGGAAAAAACGATAATTTTTTTATAGCTTCAGGGTTGTCGGCGTTCTTTGGACTTTATGGAAAATTAGAAATGGGGCGTGCTTAAAGAATACTTTTCCTTCGGATCCTGTTAGTGTGGTTTCCAAGGTCCCACATTACATTCATGTTCGGCGGCAATGATAATGGTGGCTATTGACTAACAAAATCTTCAACCGGAACAAAGGCTGGGCACTGGGACTGGGTGAGCTGAGCCAGACTATAATCATGCTTAAGAAAAAAGATGTGCACAGTGAAGGTTCTGCCATGTGGTGCTCCGTGCTTGCTCCTGATTTTAAGTCTCTTGTTAGGATGTTGACTGTGTAGTATATATGTTTGGACGGACCGCTGGAGGAATTGTGTTTTAAGCGTTTTGCTGCTGGGCTGAGCTTGAAAAGCTTGTAATTACGGATCCCTGAACCTTGCGGCTTTTTCTTAATGGAAAAGCTGGAGGCTATATATGCCCTACATGCGAAGAAGAAAGAATAATAAGGGTATATATAGTGGGAACATAGAATGCATGCGCGAGCGGAGACTTGCTACTTGCAGCGCAAACCACGTCAACACAACCCAGTGCGTGCGCAAACACGCCGCTCAGAGTACGTCGTCGAAAGCGATGGAGCTGGAGCTAGCGCGCGACGGCTTCCTCGCTCGCCTTGGAAAGTGGCCGCGCACTCACGTATGCGCAATCGAAGTTTTTTAAAAAAAGATTTTTGTACAGATATTAGCGTGATATTGTGATTAGATGCTCTTGCATGGTCAACGGCTGGCCAGACGCGAAAGTCTTTTACCCTAGACAATGAAAGGAGCCTTTCGTTTACTCGATCGACACTTACAGGAGCCATTGCAATCCCAGCTAGCTACCTACCGCTACAATCACAGGTTGAGTGGTCCCTCAATTCAGAAGTGTACATAAAAATGTGTGCGTCCACTAAATGGTTCATTTCCGTGCTGGTTTTAAGTTTCGTTTTGTATAACTTCTCAATTTTGGACCAGTGTGTGGAACTGTTTTAAACAAATTCTGTCAAATTCGTCGCACTCAGCTAGCCATTTAAAATATCATTTTACAAGTAAATTCATCTCCACGTTTCCTTCAACTTTCATGTTCTAATATTTCCATTTCAAAGGTCATACACTGGTCGAGTTTGTACTAAGCTATGTAACCTTTATAGTGCGGCGGAACAGAAAATTACAACATGAAAGTTGTTTTAAAACATTGAGATGAACCAAGTGGTACAAGGATATTTTAACCGAATATGATGAATTTAACAAAATTTGTCTAAAAAAGTTCCGTAGACAGATTTTGAAATTAAGAAGTTATACATAACGAAATTTGAAACCGAGTACAGGAATGAAACCTATTCGTCGACGCACACATTTTTCTTGTACACTTTATTTTTATTCTGAATCGAGGGACCACTAAACGCGGGAGCTAGTTAGCTGGAATCATATGGCCTTTCTTTTTCAACGTGGCCGAAAGGACCTATCGTCCTCCCCTTCACGCGAATTGCAGTAAGGATAAATACCATTAGTCCCTATCGTTTTTTGCTAGAGCGATAAGAACCTGGCACTCATGTCCACCTGGTCAACACAACAAAATTGAAAGTAAAATGATACTAAATAATGCAAAACGAAATAACAAATGCAACACAAAATGCAAAACTGAAATAAAAATAGCAAACCGAAATATGCAAGACAATAACAAAACAAAATAAAATGCTTTGAAGGTAAAGATGGATAAGATTATGCTCACGTAGGTACAACCTCCCCAATCTTAGGTGTTTACACAAGTTGGTGATGAAGTTGACTTTCCTGTGAGATAACCTTCTACTAGTTCCCCGGCAACGGCGCCAGAAAATATCTGGTGCCTGACGTGGAACTTGTAGGACAAACCTCTTCAGCAACAGCTCCCCGGCAACGGCGCCTGAAAATATCTTGATGACTCCTGATGACGTAGATGAAACCTTCGTCAAAAGAATATGAGTTAGGTTGAGACTCCAAGTGCAGAGTGTATAGTATAGGAAGAATATTTTTCCCACGAGGGTGACTCGAGGGTTTAATCGAACTCTCGGGGAACTGTGTGTAAATGGTTTATCTTCTTGTCCTTCTCTTGAAAACCTACAAAACAAAGCAAATTGTTTTGTGCCCTCAACCTCACCTAGTGGTTGTCAAGCACAAGGTATGAGCAAAAGATATGAAAATATAATAAATGCAAAACAAGAAATAAATATGCAATAATGATAAATAAATATGCAAGGATGGTGGAAACAATGATGGATGATATTTTTTGGGTTTTGAATTGTGAATGCAATAAATAAAATTGTTTTTGTATTTTCGGATTTTTAAATAGCTGAAAATGAAAAGTGGATATAAAGTGTTGGAAAGGTGTTTCTTATGATTAAAAATGGACCGGGGTTCATGGTTTCACAAATGCACTCTCTCTTTAATAAAGTGGTAGATAATGGAACACTAGAATTGACGTATTAGATTGCAACAAAGTTTCATGACAAGTTATAATTATATGGGCATCACGTCCTAACATAGAGATCTTTTGTTTATTAATCTCTCTCATACTCCACTAAGATGTGAAATAAATCAAAGCACCATAGTATTAAGATAAATCAGAGTATAGCCTTAAGTTCTATGACATGAAGTTAAAATAAGAACATGCTAGATCTAGTCATGGAGAAGTGGCATGGTCACACCCAACATCCCCGGTAGCATGGTATTCTCTTTTCCCAAGTGAGGTAACAAAGTAAGGTAAACACCCAAGTGGATCGCGATATTTCAGTTGTCAGCTTACCGCACTAGCCACCCCCCGTTACTCCATCTAATGCACACGTTCCCCATACAAGCTCTCATACACAGTTGGATCAAAACAAGTAAACAAGAACGGGGTACATAATATGCATCTACTTTCATAACTGAAACCAAACTATTGCAATCTCAAACATATATTAACTCATAAAAAGATCCACCACAAAGGTATTACATAGATGACCGTAATCATGTTCAGCGGCTCATACGGTGCTAATTAGTGAAGCACAAAGAGAGGAGAGATACATAAGTTACTTCCACAAACCCATAGTCCAGGGTGGACTACTCCTTCTTCATCATGGAGACGGTGGAGAAGTCGTGGAGAAGATGGAGACCACGCCGGCAGCGCCCCGCCGGAGTTTTCCCCCTCCAATCTGCAGCTCCAGGTCTCTGTTTCGTGGTTTTGTGTTTCTGCGGCGCTCTCTTCCGAAAGCCGTCGGGGGACTATTTTTATAGTCGTTTTTAGGTCAAGACGAAGGCACGGGGACGAAGATCGACGACATCGGAGGCTCGAGGCCCAAGATAGGGGGCCCCACTCGGCCAAGGAATCTGGCCGCGTGGTCCCACCTCTTTTGGTCTTCGGGTTTACACTTTTGCGTTCCTTCGCTCCTACGCTTTGTTCCTTCCAAAAAAGATCCCCGCAAAATATTAGGTCATTTGGCGTCGTTTGGGTCCCTGAAACATCAAAATATAGAAAATAGGGTTTTCTGCCAGTGCAGGGTTAATTCCAGAAAAATAGGGAAACTGTGAAATATTCCCAAAATCAATATAAAACAATGATATAACCCTTATATGATGCAAATATGATTGTAATATAAGTAATACAATGCAAAGTTTATGTATACATTTTACATGCATCAATGAGTGATTTTCTTCCATATTTGTTTATTCCCTACACAACAAGGTGTAAAACAAGAATTTGTGCACTTTGGCAACTATTAATAAGTTAGTTCCAATAAATATAATAAAGTTGTAAATAAATAGGTATTTAGCTCAATAAACTACAAAGTTCATGTATGCATTTTTCATGCATCAACATCCCCAAGCTTAACCCATGCTCCTCCTCGAGTATGAAGGTGACAAAAATAACATGGACTTTGTACTTTAATACTACATTGGATATCAAAGATGATTACTATTGCTACACAAGTTAAATGATTCATTCTCAAAAAGGAGTAGGAATATACAAGATAGATTATAAAGTGATATCAAATATTCAATGAAAGGATGTTCAATGGTAATTCACAAAGTGTAACATAGAAGAAATCACTATGGACCAAATGTATGCATAATGAAAAGTAAAAACATCCTATAATGGTCATAGAGTATTCTTGTAAAATCTGAATATAAAAGGTGGACACTTTGTAAAGATAGATAAATAAGTAGAGGTAAAATATGAATAAGTTTCGTCTAGCTTCTAAATGCTTCTAGTTAAGTTAATGTTTGCAATGTGGTATTCATTGGTGTGGAGCTCCTATTACCCCAATCATAGCATCTTGAATGGTTAAGTTGAAAGTGAAAGCAAATATGAGTAATGTGCTTGACAAAGTAAGGGTTGAATGCCTCATGCCCCGTGAAAACAAATACTCCCCTACTGGCTACTCAACTCGGGTCACAAAGCAAGTTCAAGTTAAAGTCACTGCAAGTAATAATAGCGTCATCAAGAGCGTCAACTGGGGTACCTCTTGTCCCAGGACATGGAAAAAGCCCATGTCAAAATGACAAGACAAACAAACAAGTGGACAATCTCAGCACTCTTTTATTTACTATGGGTATAGATTTTTATTGTGAAGTGCATCATTGAAGGTCCAATATCATGTAAGTAAATTTCCACCATGTATGGCACATTGCTTGGGTTAGCCGCCCAACGTCTCTAGCCATTTATACTAACTTCTCAAACTTACCAAGTTTCCACAATTATTTCAGACAATGTTAGGCATCCATAAACAAAAGTATATGATATCAACTAAATATAATTAAGAGCACGTTGAAAGCTTGCCTTGTGACAACACAGATGAGCTAACTCCCAACCAAGACTCTTGTCAAGCACACAACTTCATAATTTTAATCACAATGGTTCAAGTTTATTAAGTGCAATAAAAGTAAAGTGTGCATCAAGTTCGTGGGAGCTTTTTAACCAACTTTTCTCATAACAAACAATAACATAAACATTTTAATTTGGAAGCATAGATAAAACAGTTTAACATGATAAACATACTCGAAATAGCATAAAGCTAAAAAGTAGATATGGTGGACTCACTGGAAAAAAATTGGTTTGAAGGTGTCACTACAACCGAATTGACTTTTTGTGACACAGTCATTTTGTCACTTATTAACGAAATTTGTCACGGATTACCCCATCGTGACGACATTGGGGCGTCACTAAGCCCGTCACAAAATCCTCGTCACTGATTACAAAATAGTGACACCACGACATTTTCGTGTCACACATTATGGATCATCGGTGACGCGTTTTTTCGCGTCACGCATTGATGGAATGCATGACAAAATTGTTTGTCACCGTTCATTCGTAAATTTGTTACCGATGAACGCAATGCGTGACAAAAATTGTGTCATTGATTGGTTCGTCACCTATTTTTTACCGGTCAAAGTTGCTGACATGTAGGTCAATGATGCTGACGTGGTTGTTGACGTGGATGCTGACACATGGCTGCTGACGTGTAAGTTGACATGGCAGCTGACATGGCTGCTGTCATGTAGGTCCTATGCTGCTGATGTGGCTACTGTTATGTGGGCCAAACAATACTGACATGGCATGGCGCGATGTGGGTCCGCACGCTCGTGGCGTTGTCACAATTTCCGTCACTATTGGAAGATGACGTCAACATACATACATTTTGTTATTTTCATGTACATTAAAAACAAATTAATCTTCAATCATACTCAGCTTGAAATAGCAGTTAAATAATATTATAATCTTCAATCATACTCAGATTGTTACAATCTGACACACTCAAAGTGTTACAAGACAGACGTGACAATAGCTAAAACAAGACAAGAAATAAACGTTTAAGCTGCTTCATCACGAACAATTCCATCAGGATGGGGGACACTTGACTTGTTGCGTTGTTGACAGGTTCAAGTTCTTGCTTCTTCTTTGTCAATTTTGATGTATGCAGCTTGTTCTTCACTAGAAGTGTCGTGGCTTCGTACCATGCTGCAGCAATTTCTCTTAGGTCAGGAATAAAAGCCAGGTGATTGGGAGCAATGTACGATGACTGTCCTGCCAGCAAATGCAATTGAACCTCATTATAACGGGAATAAACAGAAAGGGAAAATGCACAATACCTCATTATACATGCAGTTACTTGTTAGCATACAGTATTCTTGTACCAACTTGTCCTATTGTCTTGTACTAATTAGCACCAGGTTTACTGAAGCAGCATGTATATCCATGTACCCAAAAGAAAAAAACAGAGCAATACTTTTGCTATCACACGGTTGGACTTTTGCTATCACACGGTTGGAATCTATCAGGCTAACATCACAAGCTATACACACAACTAGGGGATTAAGCGCGGGCTTCACCGCGCCCGTGGATTTGATTTTTTTTTTAGTTTTTTTAAGGATTAAATTTGAAGAAATGGTCGTTTGGGGTTTTTTTTTTGTTTTTTGCATTTTGTATGTACGATTTGCGGGATTGTAGTGACTTAATTAAAATGGCTTAGTTCTTGTGGAATTTTGGAATCTATGTTCCAACTTAGAAAGAAATCGGATATTTTGGAGATTTTTTTTTTTGGAATATATTTTCTGTATTTTTTTCACGTGGTTTGCATTGCTGTGATTCATAAAACTGAAGATGTGAAGTATGTGAATAGCTGAACTATATTTCCAAATTTGGAAGAAAGATTGTTTGATTTTCGATGTATGCATTTTGTATGTGTGTATTTTTGTTGCATTATTGTAATTAATGTATTTAAAGTTTGAGGTATTTTAAAATCTATTAGTGAGACCTTATTTAGTATAGGGGATTAAGCGCGGGCTTCGCCGCGCCCGTGGGCTAACGTTTTGAATTGTTTAATCGTTAAATTGTTGAAATTCGAAAATTGTATAGGTCGAGAAGTAACCAAAGCGCGGCCATGCCGCGCCCGTGGAGCAAATGAATTTAAAGCTTGGTAATGTGTACATTCAATAATTATTTAGGCGTGAAGATTAGTGAAATTCAAAGAAGTTTGCGTCTGGAAGTTGTTTTGATCCCGAAATTCAAAGAAGTTTGAGTTTTATTATTTCTTATAAAAAAAAAATTTGTAACTGAAGTAGAACTTGTAGTTTTGTGTATATATGAATATGTAACGATTTGAATTGTTTTTCTGCAAGCCCTATAGTTACTGTAAGAAGCCATAATGTTTTTTGTAATTATTTTTTGTTTATTTAAGCATGCATGGAGACTTATTAGGTGTGAAGTCATCTTTGTCCCGAATATTTTGGTCTTGTATTTGTTTGTTTTGAGTCATATTTTGAACGTAACAAATTTTGCGGTTCCAAATAGTTGTTGCAATTATTTGAAATCGACAATGGGTTATAATAAGAAGTTATATTTAGTTGTTGTATTTATTTATATAAGTCATATAATTAATATGAAAAGCTATAATGTGTGTTGTAGTTATTTTTTTTAAAGTTGTTTAAACATGCATGGGGATGCATTGGTTGCGAAGATATATTTTTCCTGCAAATTTTGATATGTTTGTTGTATTTTTCTGAGTTGCATGTCAAAAGATATGGTTTTTTTGAATTTTATTCCTTTTCTGGAATTTTAAAAAACCTTACATGTGGGCCCCGTATGTCAGCCGTACCGCGCTGACATCAGCCCTTGATGTCAGCGGGCGGCGGAACGGCCGATGCTGCCGCGGCACCGTCGAGCTCGCGCAGCGCGGCGGCGCACTCGCGCGAGGGCGTGGAGGCGCGGATCTGCCAGAGGACGTGCGGGCGAGCCGAACGGGCGGCGCGGCCGACCATTTGGTCGCCGGAACCGCCCGCGGCGACCCATTTGCCGGCGGCGGAGGCGGAGGGCAGCGGCGAGGAATCCCGGCGATTCCGGCCGTCTCGGGACGCTCCCGCCGGCGAGGATAGAGAGGAGGACGCGGCGGAGCTCCTCCTTGCCTCCGATTTGAGCGGAGATGAACGGAGCGGCGGGGCTAGGCGGCGGCGCCGACGGCGACCTCGGAGGCGCTCGGGGGAGAGAGAGGAGGGGTTATTGTGCAAAAATATCCTTGAGTTTCGACGGATTTGCAGAGAGGTCCCTCGCAGAGTTAATTTTTGGACCGCAGGTTGCGGGCTCGTTTTTTCAGACGCTTTTATGCAAAAGTGGCACGGTGACCGGCGGGACGGGCTGAAACCGGGGGGTGACCGGGACGCGTGGCGGCCTCCTAAATAGGGAATGAATAGTAACCGCGTGGATGTAGTGACGTGGACTAATCTGGGCCGTTGATTGCGCCGATCGGACGGCCAGGGTTTGCGCGCGATGTGGCTGCACGAGGAAGCAGCGATTCTTCCATCTATTATATATAGTAGAATATGTTGCTCATCTCAATTACAATATGATCTATGGAGAATAAATTGAAGACCCTTATAGCAAAATTAGAGAAAAATTTATTACAAATTGTAGTTTTTTGTCCTCCTACTGACTGTACACATCGAGGAAAAACAAACAAAATATATAATTTAGTACAGCCAGACATCCATGCTTATTCACAAATACTTATAATATGTAGGAATAAATAAATTTACCTCATGTGCTAAGATAATAAAGAATAGTCAGGAGACATAAATAGCTTCAGACCTTGAGCATATATAATAGTCTGCGACCAGAACAGATGAAAGGTTAAGAACTGAGTGGCTTACAGAGAAATCAGTAAAATGATAGGTGCAATATTGTGAGATTGGCATGTTATTTTGTTAGTAAAAAAGATGACGATGTGTACACACTGACCGAAGTTGCAGTTAATTGACGTCGGAACCATCCTGGTTGATGACCTTTACGACTCAATCCAACCAAAGCTCCTGTTTCCTGTCAGGCGTAAACGCAAAACCAAAACCAGATTTCAGTAGGCTAACTAGAATGCCAACTTCGACAGTCCAATTAGTTACTCCCTGCAGCAGGTTTTCCCCTACATTTTTATATCTTGCTAATATGAACTTTTACTTGTCTTACGTGATCAGATTTTTGCCATGGCCGCACACCTCGCACAAGAAGGATGAAGATCGCAAAAATCCCGCAATCAAGCACGACAAACAAGTTGAACAAAAGAAAAAGAATCATCGACAAGCATAATGTTGTTTTAAGATTTATAGCAGAGTGCAACAATATATGTAATGAGGAGGTGAACATCAGCAGCTAGAATCAACATACATACATGCAATATGTTAAGATAGAACTGATTTGGATATTAGAAACCATATATACCAGGCAACCACTAGTGGTGCAGGCAAATAATTTGTAGAAAATACAGTATGAAACAAGTACACTAGTTCATCTTGGCTCAACTTGTCAGTCTGCCAAACCATTGATGCTATTGCTAATTCGAGACTGGACCTTCTATTTACAGAAATAATATAAGTAGAGGTACACATTAGAATTGCAGAACCTAGCTAAAACAAAGTTTGTGGTGTAGCGTTGTACAACAACAACAAAAAACTGGACAACCAAGTGTGTTGTGCAGAGTAGCTACTACATGTATCCGAGCTTGCCTAAAGGCACAAAGATATTGCTAGCTATCACTAACCTATTCCTCTGGTATGGCAAGAACACACACACACGCAGCAGATGAGGGGCGTGCTGGATATATTACAGGAATGCAGGGATGACTATGAGAACGAGAAGCTCACCTGCGTAGGAGGCGACGCAGACCACCAGTCCGAGGTAGACGAAGTAGAGCGCATACTGCAGTAGAGGAGTGAAGAAGAAATCAGTTTCCGGTGAACACCAGTGATCTCGCCGAAAGAAATATCAATAGTAGAAATAAAATCGAAAAACCAACAAAACTGAAGGCAGAGTGAAGTAGCACACGCACCTTGGCGACCTCGTCGGTCATGGTGCGGAGGTCGGTCTGGTTCTTGCCGAATCCGTTGATGAGGCCCCGAAGAGGAGGAACAAGCAGGGCATGGCGGCGCCGTGCGCCAGCGCGCCGAGGCTGCCCAGGGACATGAGCGCCAGGTCCCACCGGTCGGCAAAGGAGAAGAGCTCGTGGAACGCCACGGCCTGGTCCGCCCGCTTCTTGCCCTGCCCCGCCGCCGGCGCCGCATCGCAAAACAGGAGGGTTGGATACCTCGATGGTTGAGGAAGGGGATCTCCATGGCGGGGCCTGGCTGGGGGCCGTGAGGGTAGGAGCAGGTGCGTGTGGTGAGGGGGGGGGGGGGGGGGGGGGATGGCCGGTGGGGGCGGCGCAGAGGAAGTTGTGCGGCCGGCCGGCGAGGAGCGGCGGCAGCGGCAGCCTTCCCAGGGAGATCGAGGGGAGCGAGAGGAAAGGGGATCGAGGCGAGGAAAGTGGATCGTGGATCGTGATTTTTTTTCTTTGACTGCCATCGTGGGTACTTAAAGAAGGGGATCGTGGGGAGCCGAGAGAAAAAGGGGGTCGGAGAAAATGGAGGCTGAAAAATCGCTAATTTAGAGGGAAATCTAAAATTGACTACTTTTGCCACTAGGCGGGATAGAACTGATCGCGTGTATGCAATCCTCACAGCCATTTTTCGGGTGATTACGATGGCTATGTACGGCTCAGATTGGAAGATCGATGTCGGATCCGTGGGAGTTGGCTTACTGTGATTCTATTGGCTAGACAGAAGATAATTTTTTTCTAAATGGCCAACATAATTATTCATATAGAGGTGTCGAATATTTTAAAACTAATGGCAACTTCATGATAGAGTCACTACTTTTGTACCTTCAAACTTAAAAAATCGGACTGGCAATTAGCGCACATAATAGAACTTCATGAGAATTAATTACATTTTTTGATAGTTTCTTCAATTTATTTGATTTTTTTAAAAAGGGTCAAGATGGCTAGCATGATTATTCATAGAAAAGGGTCGAATCTATGATAACTATTGGTGATTCTGTGATACAACCACTACTTATGCATCTTAAAATGATTTTTAGAAAAAATTCAGAGCAAACAACCATACACTTGTAGTTCAAAATTGAATAACTTTTGAAAAATGGATATAAAATCATTTAAATAGGCGAAATTAGATAGAGAACAAGAAAATTCATAATATTTGGGGATTATGCACAAAATATGTCCTCCTTCGTGTGAAAAATAGATTGGTGCCATTTTGCACCATATTCTATGTACTTGCTTCACAAAGTCTCCATTTTGGCACTCAGAAAATGGAAAATGTTATGTTGATAAACAATTTGAAAATTACCTTAGGCACTATTGTTTGCCATGCAATAATACACCTATGTTCCAAATATGGGCCCAATATCGTAAAGTATGCCATGGATATGGCAATGGTCTTGGTCATTTTGTTTGAAACCTCATGGTTCTCTACACATGATATCATTTTTTGTGAAGTCTTTTCTCTAAAAGTGTCCACATTAAAAGTTTAGCATTTTCCTAGCAACTAGTACACATAACAAGACATAATGAGAAAGAATTGCATTTTTTAAAAGTTTCTTCATTTTATTTGATTTTTTTCAAACAATTGTCAAAATGGCCAACATGATTATTCATAGAAAGGGGTCGAATCTATGAGAACTATTGGTGATTCTGTGATACAACCACTACTTATGCATCTTAAAATATCTTTTTGGAATAATTCAGAGCAAAATATCACACACTTGTAGTTCAAATTTGAGTTACTTTCAAAAAATGGACCAAAAGTCATTTAAATGAGCGAAATTAGATAGAAAACGATAAAATTCATAATATTTGGGGGTTATCCATAAAATATGTCCTCCTTCGTGTGAAAATTAGATTGGTGCCATTTTGCACCATATTCTATGTACTTGCTTCACAAAAAGTCTCAATTTTGGTACTCAGAAAATGGAAAATGTTATGTTGATAAATAATTTGAAATTTACCTTAGGCACTATTCTTTGCCATGCAATAATACACCTATGTTCCAAATATGGGCCCAATATCGTGAACTATGCCATGGATATGGCCATGGTCTTGGTCATTTTGTTTGAAACTGTTAGCACCCGTTTTTGGCAGCTGACTTGTTTCAGGATCACGGAAGTGGAACAAGATGGAAGGCGGATTCGGGTGTGCAAAGTTGCTCGAAGGCCCATGGAGGCAAGTCAATTTTAGTGGGAAAGAAGCCAACTTTGCCAATACAAGGCGGCAGAAGGCCAACGTTGTCAAGACAAGCCGCCAGAAGGGGAGTCAACTTTGTGAAACGAAGCCGGCAAGAGAAGGCAACTTTCATCGATAAAGGCGGAAGGTGAAAAGGCAACTTTCCTAAAGGCAGCTTGCCCATATCAAGGCGGAAGGCTAAAGGTGGCAAAAAGGAAGGCAACTTTCCAAAGAAGCCAGACAGCTGGAGTCTGGGTCTAGCACGAAGCCGGTTAAAGATTCGCCAAGTTAGGATAGAATCTGACTTAAACCATGAATTGTAATTCGCGTAGGAGTCTAAAACTTGTACGGGAAGTCCAGCCGCCTCATATATATGTGAGAGGTGATGGCCGATTGAAATTAAGCAAACAATCGACAACTTATCAATACAACCCTACTTTTACCTCCTTCAACCCTTGTTCATGCTTCCGTTGTTCGGCGACTTCGCATAGATCTTGCCGGATATCGAAAACCGAGCAGAGAGCGGCCAAGTCCGGCTTAGCTCAGCCAATCGTCGCCGGCTTTCCTCAGTCGGGGCTTCCCGACGGGCTGGGGCGTCTGGTTGTCAAAAGCGTCGGCTTACTGTCTTGCGTATCGCGCTGGAAGCCGGCCTCCCGCGGGGCAAGTTGCGGAGTATCTCCCCTGGCACCGCGGGTACACGAGGACGTGTTCGTGTGACGCGTTTCGAGCGCAACAGAAACCTCATGGTTCTTTACACATGATATCATTTTTTGTGAAGTCTTTTCTCTAAAAGTGTCCAAATTAAAAGTTTAGCATTTTTCCTAGCAACTAGTACACATAAAAGACATAATGAGAAAGAATTGCATTTTTTAAAGTTTCTTAATTTTATTTGATTTTTTTCCAAAAAATTGTCAAAATGGCCAGCATGATTATTCATAGAAAGGAGTCGAATCTATGAGAACTATTGGTGATTCTGTGATACAACCACTACTTGTGCATCTTAAAATGATTTTTTGAAAAAATTTAGAGCAAAATATCACACACTTGTATTTCAAATTTGAATTACTTTCAAAAATGGACCAAAAGTCATTTAAATGAGCGAAATTAGATAAAAAACGAGAAAATTCACAATATTTGGGGGTTATCCACAAAATATGTCCTACTTCGTGTGATAATTCTATTAGTGTCATTTTGCACGATATTCTTCATACTTGTTTCACAAAAAATCTCAATTTTGGCACTCAAAAAATGGAAAAGGATATGTTGATAAATAATTTGAAAATTCCTTCAGCACTATTGTTTGCCATACCAAAATACACCTATGTACCAAATATTGGTACATTATCATGAACTATGGCATGGATATGGTCATGGTCTTGGCCATTTGGTTTGAAACCTCATGATTCTTTATACATGATATTATTCTTTCGTGAAGACTCTTCACTAAAAAGTGTTCGTATTAAAAGTTTAGCATTTTTTAGCAACTAGTACACATAACAAGACATAGTGAGAAAGATAAAGTCAATTAAATGAGCGAAATTAGATAGAAAATGAGAAAATTATAATATTCGGGTTATCCACAGAATATGTCCTACTTCATGTGATAATTCTATTGATGTCATTTTGCACCATATTCTTCATACTTGTTTCTCAAAAAATCACAATTTTGGCACTCAAAAAATGAAAACTCATATGTTGATAAAGAATTTGAAAATTCCCTTCAACACTATTGTTTGCCATGCCAAAATACACCTATGTACCAAATATTGGCACATTATCATGAACTATGGCATGAATATGGCCGTAATCTTCCTCATTCGGTTTGGAACACATGAACCTTCATACATGATAGTGGTTTTTGTGAACACTTTCTTATTTTCTAAAACAGGAGCAATTAAGTATCTTTTGATTAAAAATTAATATTTCCAATTTTGGGATTCTACCCCAGAAACAAACAAGATTTAAAAAATGTGATACAATAACAAAATAGAAAGGACTAAAGAAAAAAAAAATTAGGAGAATAAAGGGAACTAGCCGAATAGGCCATTTTGGCCCAAAGGAGAACCAAACCAGCCCATGCTTTTCTCTTCTACTCCGTTCCAAATTAATTGACTTCCATGTGTGGACAAATGGAAGTCAATTAATTTGAAACGGAGGGAGTATTTTTTTCCGCGCGTGGCAAGTGGACAGTCAGCCGCCTTATCAGCAATTAGTCAACCCGTGACCAATCGTAGTTCACCATGTGTCGCCCTTTTTTGCAGCAATTTCGTGGAAATTGATTAAAAGACAGAAAATCGGCACCTTGGTCGGACTGAGCGTGCGCGGGGAGGTAAAGTTTGGCGAATGGGAATTAGCCGCGCTGTGGGAAGAAGGTTTTGGCGCCAGCTGGCCAAGCGTGCGCGCGGCAAAGGAAAATTTTACCCTGGGGCTGCGCCTCGTCTTCCTAGCGGTCAACGCTTGCTGGGAAGCTCGGAATCGCCGGAATTCCGGCCTTCTTCCCCCCACCGGCGGAGCTTCGTCGCCGCAATTCGTCGCCACCGTTTTTCCCGAGCCCGTACGACTACTCCGGCAACCCTCTACGTGAGCTCCTCTCTCGATTCCCCATCTCCTCCGTCTCGATCGCGTACTGTATGTGCCGTTCCGTTCGAATCCGAGTTCGTCCGCCATGGTTGCCATGGCTCGTGTTCTGCTGCGGCTTCTCTCTCCCTGCGTACACGCTCCCCATCGAGCCCCAGCACCCTGGAGTACTCCCAGCTGAACCTGCACCTCCAGGACCAGCGGCACCACATCACAGCTGCAGTTCGTCGTCGTCGTCGCGTCCGTCTTGAAGTCTGAAGGTTTTCCTTCAGTTAACGTCTATGCTTCTCTTCATGTTCCATCCGTTCAGTTTCAATCACCAACTGATGCTTGGCTCCGTGGCTACGCTCTGCATCTGCACCCTGGAAGTCTCAATTTCTAATCCCATCAAATCAATTGCCCTCTTTTTTGTCTACTTCTCCGGCGTAAGTCTGAACCTCTGAAACTTTCCTTCTGAACATTTCAGTTACCGAGGCAGAGTTCATCTATCTGTAGTTTCTTATACTGTAACAAGTAGCAGTTCAGCCCAATTGGTCTCTCCCTTCGGATCCATTTCCTCCCGGGGCATAAACCACCCAACTATTTTCCTCTCTATTTTTCTGTTTTAATATGTTAATTCCACAAAATGCCCAATTCTTGTACACATCATATCTTTTATTTTATAAATGCAAATAATGCAAACTTTATGTCTATTTTTATCAGAAAAATGCAAGGAACATTAATATGTCATCTATGATCATGTTTACATCTTGCATCTTGTTCTTTAGTTGGGGAAGAAACCCTGGGATGAGACGAGCGCTGCCTTATGCTGGTTCGCGTGCTAGAAAATAGGGTTTTCTGCCGGTCCGTGGTGGGTTTTGTCTCTTTTCGAAAATGATTATGTTTTTGTCTCTTTCCAAAAATGGGATGTCCGAAACTGACCACTTTTTAAGGTGAAATAGTGGTTGACCACTGTGTAGTCGCGTCCATTGAATAATTACATGTATGAATGTGTTGGATAAATTGACATTTGAATACAGCCTGCTTCATCTAGTTTTGGACAAGTAGATTTGTGTGAAAATTATTATTTTTAATCCCAAAAATGTTTCTAGTGACGTACAAATCTGCCCACAAAGCTGCCCGTCCGTGGTATGAATTGCCACAACAGTACTGACGGACGCCCGCCCGTCATGGTACCTATATTCCGTATGTCAGTGGTACCGTTGTCTCTACTAGTGAATCATGCAAGTATGGCATGTGGGGAATCCCCCGTCCAAGTACTGTGAGCTACTTTCCCTTCCCTCCCCGTCACTGTAGCAGAGGCGAAGAAGGCGATTTTTGGAAGCTCACCGTCGAGCCACCGCGTCCGTGCCGCTGAGGCGGGCGATTCCTCTCCTCCGCCGGCCGCTTCGGCGGCGGGAGGGTGAGGGATCCCCGCCTCCGGCCTGTACATACGGGAGGTCTGGATGGTTGGCTCGCCGGCGGCGCTCTGGAGGAGGTGTAGCTGCGGGCGGGCGGTTTTGGAGCCGGCGTGTTCCTCTCCGGCGGTGGAGATCCTCGGAGCTCCTCGACGGCGCGCTGGACTGGCTGGATCTCGGGGCCCGGCGCGGCGCCCGTGATCCACTGCTCTCCGTCAGATCCGAGGTGTCGGTGGATCTGGCGGCGGACGGATCGAGACCTGCGGCTTCTTCCGGCGATGGCTTCGTCGGCGGCTACGGCAAGTGGTGTGCTTGGGACAAGGGGCCGCTGCCCCGGCCGTTCATCGACAGCAACTCCGGCGCGGCGCGGCGGAGGGACACGGCAGCGTCTTCTATAGGGAAAAATCTCTCCCTGACAGCGGCGAGATGGTGGTTGGTCGCCTTCGGCTCCGTCGCCGGCGGTGGTGCGGTCGTCGATCCTTGGTCCGTTTTCCCCTTCGTATGTTGTACTTCTTTTCCTTCCGTGTACGCTGTACGTGGTATGTGTTGAATATACGTGGTGAAAATTTGCAAAAAAAAAAAAAAAAGTACTGTGAGCTCAAAGAAACTATCAATAGCATAATCCTAACGCAGCGGTAGTATGCATCTCAATTTGTTTAGAAGGTCGCGGGTTCAAAACACATTGAAAGGCTATTTTTTTAAGTTTAATTAATTTTCCGAAATTTCGGTCTCACAAAATCTGTGATGAACAAATGCATGACGCACTAAATCCGTCATTAGGGGTAATCCGTGACAAATTTTGTGACAAGAAAGTTGTGCGTCATGCATTAACGATAATGCGTGACAAAAATGAAAATTGTGTCACCTATTATGACTAATTAGTGACAATTTCGATGTCGTCAATAGGATTTTTGTTACAAAAGGTCGGATCTGTTGGGTGCAAGCTGGCCTTGCCGCCAATCCTTCTTTCGTGCCGGCTCAATCGGCTGTTATAGACGATTCCTTAGCCGAATTCAGGAGAAGGTTAGACCAAATAGCTTTTGACAAACTCGGGGTGATGCCAAAACATAGAACTTACACTAAGCCTTACCCCGATTACTTTGATCTGCAACCTTATCCACCTGGTTATAGAGTCCCTGAATTTGCCAAATTTAATGGGGTGGATAGTAAGACAACATGGGAACATATTAGTCAGTACTTGGCTCAATTAGGCGAAGCTAATCATGATCATATTAAAGTTCGCTTGTTCTCATTATCTTTGACTGGCATTGCGTTTTCTTGGTTTTCGGTTTTAGCTCCTAATTCTATACATACATGGTTTCATTTAGAGCAAAAGTTTCATGAACACTTCTTTGCCGGAGAAATAGAACTCAAGTTGTCCCACCTTACATCGGTTAAGCAAAAGCATGATGAATCGGTGTCCGATTATGTCAAAAGATTTAGAAACACTAGAAACCGATGTTATAGTTTGGTGATAACTGAAAGAGACATGGCTGACTTGGTTTTTAATGGGCTAAGATCCTACCTAAAAGAAAGGTTAGAGGGACATGAATTCTCGTCTGTTGGCCAAGTCCAGGAAAGAGATTTGGCTCAAAAAGCCGGGTCAATGAGTCAAAAGACTCGCATCGGATGAACAGGAGTCGGCTAAATATTGTCGAAAATGATGCCGACTCCAGTGATGAAGCCGATGTTTACTCTGCCGAGTTTGTTTGGCCCAGCAAGGCCAAACCTTACATGTGTGATGATCTGAAGCCGATTCGCAAGAATCGGGATGATGAGTTAAAATGCAGCTTTGACGTAGGCAAGTGTGAAAGAATATTTGATGCCTTGTTGAAGGATAAAGTGATAAGAATCAATCATGTTATACCATCGCCTGATGTATTAAGCCGCGGGCTTATTGCAAGTATCACAATTCTTTCTCTCATGCTACTAATGATTGTAATGTTTTTCGTCGACAGATCCAATCGGCCCTCAATGACGGACGATTGAGCTTTGCTGGCATGGCAATTGACACACAGCCGTTCCCAATGAACGCGCTAGACCTGGAGGGAAAGAAGGTTTTACTTCGGCCAGAGGCGGCCGAAGCCGCTAATAAATCTAATGTTGTTGTTGGTGAACCCAGGAAGGTAGCCGGCAATAAGGCGGCAGGAAGACAAGTTACAGTGAGCCGGCAACCCGACGGAGGCGAAGTCATTAAGATTACCGTCAATAACCCTGCGCTCGGGGGGCAAGGACCGCGTTCAGACAAGTTGCCGCCTAGATTTATCAAGCCCAAGAGTCCAGAAGTTGGCAGATGGAAGACAAACAAGGTTGAATATAGACCAAGGAAGATAAAGCCAACTTTTGACATGCTGCTGAACAAGTACGTACGTCAAGCTGGGTCAAGGTCACGCCAACAATGACAACATGGCAAAAGGCCCAGGTCACCATCTGCTGAGGAAAGTAGTCTGCATCAGAGGCCGGCTGACGAGGTCAAACGCAGAGCAATCCGGCAATCTGTGCAAAGCCGGCTTGTGTATCCCGGAGACGCGCCATATTGGCGGATCAAGGAACAATATTCTAAAAAAGCTGAGCCAGAAGGCGGATTGGTTTCAGAGAACTTTTTGATTGTTGGAACTCATGTGATAAAGATGAAAGATCCGGTCGTAGAGCCGACAACCTGCGAGCCGATAGCTGCTGTCGCGCCAAAGGCAGCAACCAACGATCACGAAGCCAGCTCTAGTCAGGCCGTAGCGGTTTGGCCCGGGACCCAAAATATACTCAGCCAAAGTGGTGCCCGCCAGGTGTAACAAAGACACAAAAGCGGAAACTGCAAAGGGCAAGGAACCGGGAAAAGGCGGAAGAAGGAGCTGAAAAATCCAGGGACGTCAACTTCAACGCTGAACGACCAATGTTGCCAGCTCAAATATGGATCCCTAGGCCAGTCCTTATTGCAGCTCCGACAACAGTCACGCCAGCTTTATCTGCAAGCAGTGACACAACGTTGGCTGATGCACCGACGATTACTTACTTGTCATGGGCAGATGAAGTAGAAGCCGCAGATTTGGCAGAAGGAAATTCGGCAAACTTGGCGGCAGAAGAGCTAACAATTCAAGAGGAAAATCCGGCAAACTTGGTGAAAGAGCCGGCAATTCAAGACCTTGTAATGGAGGAGCAGTTGGGAGAAATCCTCGCGATGGCGGAATCAGCAGTGGGCGAATCGGGCAATATGACCGATGATGAAGATCTGCTAGACTACGAAGAAACGCCGCCTCGGAGGGTATGGATATCAACATGGTGTATTATTTGCCCGCTGAGTTCCGCGCTATTGAAGAAGGCGAGGTTGCGCAAATCAACTTTGGACCCAAAAATGTTGTCTTCGAAAAACCTGACAAACCGGTGAAACACCTCAAACCTTTGTACGCCAGAGGACATATTGATGGCAAACCGGTAACCAGGATGATGGTTGATGGCGGCGCTGTGGTAAACCTGATGCCGTATTCTGTCTTCAAGAAGCTACAACTAGATGATGGCGGCCTGATGAAGACAAACATGGTGCTGAATGGGTTCGAAGGAGGAGAAAGAGTAGAAGCCAAAGGATTTATCAGCTTGGAGCTCACAGTAGGGAGCAAAACTTTAGCTACCGCCTTCTTTGTTGCTGAGGTGCAGGAAAATTACAATGTGCTGCTGGGACGAGATTGGCTTCATGCTAACCAATGTGTTCCGTCTACTATGCACCAGCAACTCGTACAATGGGTTGACGACGAAATTGAAGTCATCCATGCTGACGAATCGGCGTGCATTGCATTAGCCGAATCAATTGTCGTCTGGCAACATTCCAATGTCACATGCCTTTCTGAGCGTGATTTATCCGGGTTCGATTTCCTGAGTGCTACCAGGGACGGATTCGTGCCAGTGTCTCTAAAACCGATTGGTGGCAATCGGCTGCCGCACAAATAGATGGATCAAAACGATGAGTGGCTGCAGAAGCGTCTGGAAAAGTATCGGGCCAAAAGGAACGATATGTACGAAGCAATTGAAAAACCAGACGATATGGATAAGTTGGGACAAGGCTTTACATCGGCCGATATATTGGAAGAAGTTGACATTGGGGATGGCATTGTCCCTAGACCGACATTTGTAAAGCAAAAGTTGGCGGCCGATTATAAGTCTCAATTAATCGCGCTAGTCAAAGAGTACGTGGATTGCTTTGCATGGGAATACCACGAGATGCCTGGGTTAAGCCGAGAGTTGGTGGAACATCGGTTGCCTATTAAAGCCGGATTCAGGCCACACAAACAGCCAACTCGCAAGTTTAATCCAATGATATATGACCGAATAAAGGCGGAAATTGGTAGACTTCTGAAAGCCAACTTTATTCGGCCTTGCAAATATGCTGAGTGGATTTCCAACATTGTGCCAGTGGAGAAGAAAGAATCCGGCAAGATCAGGGCGTGTATAGATTTCAGAGACTTGAATCGAGCTACGCCCAAAGATGAATATCCTATGCCAATAGCCGACATGCTTATCAACGAAGCCTCAGGTCACAAAGTTATCAGCTTTTTGGACAGCAACGCAGGTTACAACCAAATATTCATGGCCGAAGAAGATTCGGCTAAGACAGCGTTTCGCTGCCCAGGCTTTGTTGGCTTGTCGAATGGACTGTGATGACCTTTGGTTTGAAAAATGCCGGAGCCACCTATCAAAGAGCGATGAACCTGATATTTCATGATCTTTTGGGTCGTACTGGAGGTGTATATTGACGACGTGGTGGTTAAGTCGGACGGAGAGTCAAACCATTTGGCCGACTTGCGGCTTGCGTTCGAAAGGATGAGGAAGTACGGGCTCAAGATGAATCCTTTGAAGTGTGCCTTTGACGTGTCGGCTGGGAGGTTCCTTGGTTTTATCATACATGAACATGGCATAGAAGTTGATCCGGCAAAGATTGAAGCCATCCAGAAAATACAGGCGCCGGCTTGCAAAAGGGACATGCAGAAATTTCTGGGCAAGGTAAACTATTTGAGAAGATTCATTACTAACTTGTCTGGAAAAGTTGATGCGTTTATACAGATCCTTCGGCTAAAAAACGACGATAAATTCACCTGGGGGCAAGGCAGCAAGAAGCGTTTGATAAGATAAAAAGTTGCCTGTCTACTCCTCCAGTTCTCAGGAAGCCGGCTCGTGGGTCAGCCATTCCGGCTTTATATTGCTGCTGAGGAAAGAGTAATCGGAGCCGCCTTAACCAAGAAGCCGAAGGACAAGAACACGTCGTCACCTATCTGAGCCGACATTTGCTGGATGCCGAGTCAAGGTACAACTTTGTAGAAAGGTTGTGCTTGTCTCTTTATTTTGCCTGCACCAAATTACGCCGTTATCTGCTTTCGAGTGAGTGCAAAGTCTTTGGTCAGACCGATGTTCTCAAACACATGATACAAAGGCCGATTCTTAACGGACGAATCGGCAAATGGGCGTACGGGTTGATTGAGTATGATTTGGCTTATGAACCATTAAAATCTATGAAAGGCCAAATTGTAGCTGACTTTATTGTTGAACATCGGATTGACCTGGAGTAAGAAGCCGACTTAAATATTGTGTCGGCTGTACCGTGGAAGCTTTATTTTGATGGCTCAGTCTGCAGCAGCGGACAAGGAGTTGGCATTGTGTACATCTCACCACACGGTACTGTTTTTGAAGCCTCTTGTCGTCTTGACTATTTATGCACTAACAATGAAGCCGAATATGAAGCACTTCTATTCGGACTAGAAATATTGGTGGACGCAGGGGTAACTCATGTTGAGGCATATGGAGATTCGTTACTTATTGTCCGGCAAGTGGCCAAGATTTGTCAATGCAATAGCGGATCACTCAACATGTACCTTGACAGATGCCTGGATATGATTTCCACGTTGGATTATTTCCATATATCTCATGTTCCTAGGCAAGACAATTGGCTTGCCAATGAGTTGGCGCAACAGGCATCCGGCTATCACGTCAGTCGTGGGGTGTTCGCAACAGGCATCCGGCTATCACGTCAGTCGTGGGGTGTTCTTCATCAGGGAACAACCGGCACGTAATGTTGCCAATTTGGAGGAAGCCAAACAAAAAGCCGGCTTGTTGGAGCCGGCTACAGGAGACTCAAATGTTGCCAACCTGGAGAAATCCAAACAAGATGTCGGATTGTTGGATCCGGCTAAGAAGGAGGCAAATGACAACTTGGCGGACGACTGGAGACAACCTTATATGGACTATTTACAAGATCCCAGTCGAAAAACGGATAGAGCAGTTCGGCGTTTATCTCTCAAGTATACATTGGTGGATGCCGCCTTATATCGCCGAACAGCTGATGGTCTTCTTCTAAAGTGCTTGAGTGAAGACGAAGCTAGAGTTGCCATGGGAGAGGTACATGATGGTTTATGTGGAACACATCAGTCGGCCCACAAGATGAAGTGGATGCTCAGGCGAGCAGGTTTTTATTGGCCGACAATGATCAATGACTGCTTCAGATACTACAAGGGATGCGAAGCCTGCCAGAAGTTTGGAGATATTCAGTTGGTGCCAGCTTCACCTCTTAATCCAATTATAAAACCATGGCCTTTCCGAGGTTGGGCGCTTGACTTTGTCGGCATGATCCATCCGCCTTCATCCAAGGGGCATCGGTTCGTATTGGTGGCTACTGATTATTTCACCAAGTGGTCTGAAGCAGTACCTCTCAAAAACATGACCCACAAGGAGGTGATCCAGTTTACTACAGAACATATCATTCATCGATTCGGCATTCCGCAGACTCTTACCACAGATCAAGGTACTTCCTTCATGGCTAAGGAGGTGAAGTAATTTGCCGAATCACTTGGAATCAAGATGCTGATGCATGTAAAATGCATACATGAACTTTGCACTTTAATTGCTTATATTCCAATCATATTTGCATCATATAAGGGTTATATCAATGTTTTATAATGATTTTTGGGAATATTCATTTATTTCCTATTTTTATGGAATTAACCCTGCACAGCCAGAAAACCCCGTTTTCTTATTTTAATGTTTCAGGGACCCAAACGTCAACGAAATCACCTGGAAATTTACGGGCGTCAATATTTGGAAGGAAGAAGACCTGTGGGCGAAGGAAGCGAGCAAACGGAGGCTCGAGGGCCAAACGAGGGGGGCCCACGCGGCCTGGTACTGTAGCCGCGTGGGACCCACCCATTTGGGCCTCGTGGCTCCGTTGCCTTCGATCTTTTCTCCACCGACATCGTCTTGACCTAAAAACGCCTATATAAAAGGTCCCCCGACGTTCTCTGGAAGGAGGCGGCGGAGAAACACAGAACCACGAAACAAAGAGACAGAAGGCTACCGCCGGAGAAGATCGGAGGGGGGAAACGCCCCGAAATCGCCTCCGGAGGGCTCCACCCCCCTCCGGCGTGTTCATCATCAACATCTACAGCAAGAACTTCTTCACCGTCATCACTATGATGAAGGGGGAGTAGTCCACCCCCTGGACTAGGGTTTGTGGTGGTAACTTTTGTATCTCTCCTCTCTCTTGAGCTTCACTAATTAGTACCGTATGAGCTGCTGAACATGATTACGGTCATCTATGTAATACTTTTGTGGTGAATATTGTGGTGTGAGATGATTTGTTATGCATTTACCGTTGTGTTGGAGCTTTTGTGATTTGTCATACTTTGAAGTATGATGTATGTGGGTACGGGATGGCCGATGTGACACGGCATAGGTATTGAGTGACACAGTACCGCCCAACGTCCTTTATCTGGGGGTAAAAAGAAAGAGTATGATGTGGGAGTGAGAGAAACCACGCTAGCCTTACGAGGGGTGACCTAGCAACACAAATGAGTATTTCTTTCAACTATGTGTTTTAGGACATATAGCCGTCATAAAAAGCTACCATTAAAACATGACAATTGTGTGTACTTTATCTATAACATGATGATCACCGTAGAGAGAGAGAGAGGATTAAGTGAACCCATGAACCATGTCCATTGTTCCTATAAGAAACACACACTTGAGCTTGTCCTCTTGCTACATAGAGGATTGGGCTTTCTCTCTTTGAGAGCTTTCACTTGCTACTACCTTTGTCATGTCCTCTTGCAAAGAAAAGGATTGGGACACTTTTACATCCATCAAACCAACCATCTTGTTCTCTAAACTTGTTTAGTGCATAATCAACTAAAACTTGTGACACTTTAGTTGTAGGGAATAGATAACTTTTCCTTCTTGCTCCTGCGGATCGATACCTTACTTCCACATTGAGAGGTGCTACAGTGATCCCTTGCTCTTGGGGGTTATCAGATGCTCAGTTCATCTCCCTACTATGCACAAGCCAACGGACAAGCTGAGTCAAGCAATAAAATCTTGGTCAAATTGATCAAGAAGAAGGTACAAGATCATCCAAGGAGATGGCACGAGGTACTGTCCGAAGCATTGTGGGCTCACAGAATCTCAAGGCATGGAGCAACTAAGACAACCCCTTTTGAGTTGGTATATGGGCAAGAAGCCGTTTTACCAGTAGAAGTGAATACTGGCTGCCTTGAGTTTTGCCAAGCAAAATGACTTGTCGGCTGAAGACTACTGCAGCTTGATGATGGACAATATTGATGAAATAGCCGACAAACGTGTTATTGCCTTGAGAGAAATCGAGAAGGAAAAGTTGCGGGTGGCAAAAAGTTACAATAAGAAGGTCCGGCTGAAAGACTTTCAAATTGGCGACTTGGTCTGGAAAGTTATATTGCCAGTTGGCTCCAGAAGCCAGAAATTTGGCAAATGGTCCCCAAGTTGGGAAGGGCCGCTGGGAGTCGTGAGAATAGTGCCCGGTAACTCTTATCTGGTGGAGACATTGGAAGGCGGCGTGTTGCCTAGAGCTATCAATGGGAAATACCTGAAGAAGTTCCACCCGAGCGTGTGGCAGACTGCATGAGTTGCACGTATGGCCGATATACGTATATCGCCCTTAGCATATGGCCGATGAGCTTAAGCATCGCCCTTAGACAAAAACTTCTACATTGTATATTTTCTAGTACGCAAGCTCTACTAGAAAACAGGGGGGCATATGTTAGCACCCGTTTTTGGCAGATTGCCAGTTTCAGGTTTAAGGAAGACTTGGCGGCTCGAAGAAGGCAGCAAAGAAGGCTAAAATGGTGATCTGGGAAACTTTCCAGGAAAAGACGGCCAGAAGAAGGCGGCCAATAATCCGGCAACTGGAACAAGGCGGAAGCCGGATTCGGGAATGCAAAGTTGCCTGAAGACCGAGCGAGCTAAGTCAAAGGAAAGCAATAAAGGCGGCAAAAGAAGCCAACGTTGTCCAAACAAGCCGGCATGAGAGAAGCCAACTTTGTCAAAACAAGCCGGCAGAAAGACAACTTTCCACCAATCAAGACAGCAAAAGACAACTTTTTCAAGGCAAATAAAGACGGAAAACGTCAACTCTTCAAGTCAAATAAAGGCGGAAAAAGACAACTTTGAATGTCAAGATCAATGCGGAAAAGGCGAAGACAACTTTCCAAGATCAAGGCGGGAAGATAGAAGGCAACTTTCTAAAAGAAGCCGAACGGGTGCTAAAGTCCGGGTCTGATACGAAGCCGATCAAGATATCTCATCTCTAAGAAAGAAGGCAAGTTTGAAGCCAATACGGAAGGAAAAAAGGCAACTTTCCAAGTAGCCAGCAAGTTGGAAGCCAATACAGAAGGCAAAAGGCAGCTTTCCAAAGTTGCCAGCAAGTTTGAAGACAACGTTGCCGGTCAAGAAGTTGCCTAGTTTAGAGATGGATCCGACTTAGACTAAGATTTGTAAACCTTGTAGAAGTCTAATACTTGTACGGGAAGTCCAGCTGCCTCATATATATGTGAGAGGTGATGGCCGATTGAAATTAAGCAAACAATCGACAACCTATCAATACAACCTACTTTTTACCCTCAAACCCTTATTCATGCTTCCGTTGTTCGGCGACTTCGCGTAAATTTCACCGGATATCGAAAACCGAGCTAAGTGCGGCCAAGTCCGGCTTAGTTCAGCCAATCGTCGCCGGCTTCCTCTGACGGGGCTTGTCCCGAGGGGCTGGGGCGTCTGGTCTAAAAAGCGCCGGCTTGTTGTCTTGCGTATCGCGCTGGAAGCCGGCCTCCCGCGGGGCGAGTTGCGGAGTATCTCCCCAGCACCGCGGGTACACGAGGACGTGTTCGTGTGACGCGTTTCGAGCGCAACAATGGGCTTCTCCGGCCAGGGCTGCCCCTCGCGCCGCTCCTCCCTCCGGACCACCTCCCCGTCGACGCGCCACTCGATGGCCCCGTCGCCCCAGGCCACGGCGTAGTGGTGGAACCCGTCGGAGGAGTCGAAGAGGAGCTCGTGGACCATCTCCCTCCCGCCGCGGCCCGCGACGTAGAAGTTGGTCTGCACGGCGCGCTTGTCACCGCCGAGGAACTCGAAGTCGATCTCGTCCATGTCGGGGGACCCCTCCAGGGAGGAGAGGTACAGGTTGTAGTTGAGCCCCGCGGTGTCCCCGGCCGGGGCGCGGACGGCGGCGGCCACCGCGCCGCCAGGGAGGAAGCGGCGCCGGGACCGCCAGCGCGCACCGCTGCGGTGGTCGTAGGTGACGTGGATCTCGCCGGAGGCCCGCGCGTGGTGGCAGGCGTCCGGGGTGTAGTCCACCACGATGCGCGCAGCGGCTCCGTGCCGTGGGGGCGCAGGCGCTCGTGCTGCGCCGTGATGTCGCCGGACTCGCACTCCGATGTCATGATGGACAGGAGAGTGCAGAGGAGTGGGAGCGAGGTGGTGGGGTTTTGCTGTGGCGGGCAGGCGACCGTCGCCGCCATGGCCGCGTGGCCACGTGCGCCTCCATGTGCAAGATTGCAGTTTTCCTCACAAGAGACTATGCCACTTAAGGAACTCAGCATGGATTCAGTTCTCCATGACTGCAGGTTCAGCCGTTCAGGCTACAAGTTTACATGATATAGTGATTACAGAAAGAAGTAAAAATCCTTGGACAAAAAAGATGAAGCTACAAATAGCCCTCGAGCAGCAAAGTTCCGTTCACCTCCTTCTGCTCCACATTCTTCAAAGGAAAAGACTGGCTGCCACCAAAGGCGAGGTCGCTCGGCCCTGGGCTCACCATCCAGACAGGGGAGAGCTCCACAACGACCTTCTGCACCAGCTTGTCCTCCTGAAACTTGTTCAGAAGCGACGCTAGGCTGGCTCCTACGTCTCGGATGTCGATCAGCACGCTGCACAACCCTCGATCTGCGAGGAGTCGTAGGATTGAGTCTAGGTTCATCTGATCAAGGACCGAAACGCTGACACCCGATGGCTCCACGGTGACAGGACTATCGGCCAGAACTATGGCGTTGGATGCGGACTCTTCATCGAGAAATGGGATGTGTAACTCGGAGCCTTCACCCGTGCTATGATGATATAGAGAGGTTGCTTTGCACCGGCTTCCTGTGATATAGGTAAGGTATTCGTCGTCTTGGCCATCTCACTTGAAAGTATAACCCCGTCGTATTCTTTCACTAGCTGTGAGTAGTATCCTCCTAGTTGATCAGCTCCACTCCCGATTTGGTTGATGACGATTCCATTCATTGATAGTGTGGTTCTGATGTCAATGTAACATAAAGATATCACAACCAGCATAGCACATTGTATTAAACGAAAAGGAGCAGATAGCATGATATGCAATGGTGCAAAAAGTAAGCATTCCTACACTAAAAATGGCAGAATCAATTAGCATTCTACATTTTGCCAGAAAACAGATGCATCCACCCTATACTTCAACCGATAGAACACCATTGTACTGTATTTATGGATTGGCAAAAATGCATGTACTGTTATTACCACAATCTAGAACTCGAGCAAAATACCTCAAAGTTGCGAAGGCCTTCCCAGTAAGCATGCGATGGATGTAAGCCTCATTTAATCTGAGGCATAGTGCTTCCTCCACGCCAACCCTCACATCTATCCCAGCGGCTCGGAGTTTTTCGATCCCTTTTGACGCCACAATAGGATTTGGGTCAGTCATCCCCACCACAACCTCCTTAACTTTGGCTTTGATGAGTGCTTCAGTGCAGGGAGGGGTCCTCCCATAGTGGTTGCAGGGCTCCAAACTAACATAAGCCGTTGCATTTTCTGCTGAATCCCCTGCATCTCTAAGAGCAAATACCTGCACATGGCCACATAGTAACAACATCATCCTTTGCTACAAGCCTATGATATAAGGAGTACCATTATACTTTAGTGCCTTAAGTTCCAAGTAAGCAAAAAAGAATGTGTTCTTACCTATATAGCTAATATCCTTCTACTATAGTGGTACTAGTTACTATTTTTCATAATAGCAGAAGGTGACACCATATTGTTGTGTATGACTGAAAAACACTGCATACTCTTCAAAATGACTAAATGATGCTCCAGAAATTATTGTTGGGTGTTGTATGTACCGCTAGAAGTGATCAATTTATGACATAATGCAGTATTGCAACAGTGGTGAACAATGCAGGGCAGTTTTTTACTATATCCACTAATACAAGATTACTAGAAATTAGCTTGGGGTCATGTCAGTATTGGGGAACTACTATGATGCCTAGTCATCATATGAAGCTTAGGGGAAGTCCTACCATACTCTGTTAATGCTGATATATCAAGGTTCCACAAATGTCACAATTGTCCAAATCTTACGGTAGAAATGAAAAGAGTGAATCGCACGAGAGGTCACCAAGTTGCACGAAAAGTTAGGATTGGTCACCAAGTTGAAAAAGCTCAAAACGTGGTCATGAAGTTGCAGATTAGCGACACGTTGGTCACTCCGTCAAGATGGACGTTAAATCGCTGACGTAGCAGTTTGTTTTTTTACAAAATACACTCTCAAGATTTTGTTTCTTTTAATTGCTAGGTCCTTTTTTTTTTTTTTTGGCAATGGGCCCACTTGTCAAATAATAAAAAAAGAAATAAAAAGTCAAAGGTGAAGCAGCAGCAGCAGCACGAAGCACATCTTCCCGGCCCGGCTGCAGTCAATCTCGAGTGCGGCGGCGTGCGGTCCGCAGCATGGCCGCCCCTCACTACTGCCGGCCGGCCGGAGCTGGTCAGCCACCACCATCAATCGGGATGGAATCACAAGCTCCAGCCCGCCTCAGCATGCAGCAGGCAGCCGGAAGTAGGAGGAGGCAGCAGCATGTTCTTAATCCTCCGTGAGTCGTGCTTGCCGGGACGGCCGGGAGCCGCCAGAATCGAGCCGTCTTCCTCGTCTCCGGCCAGAGATTGCCGTTGTCGATTAGCCGCCGTCCGACCGTCCCCGAGCATGCTGACCATACCTACGCGCTCCTGGTGAGCTTGCGGACGCCCGGCTCGTCGACGGAGAGGCGCCGCCCGCATGCCGCGGCCCTCCTAATCGCGCCGCACACGCCAGCCGCTCAGCTCGCGCTCTGCTTTTGGCGTCCGCGTGCAGCAGCTCGTCCTCGCACGCCGCCGCCTCCCGCTCTGCTCGTGCGCCGTGCACGCCATCCGCTCTGCTCAACTCATCTGCATCGAGGCCTCCCGCTCAGCTCGCGCTCTGCTTTCCGTGTCCGCGTGCGCAAGTCGGGGCGAGGCGAGGCGGCCGCTGGCCGGGAAGCTCGACCTCGGGCGTGCACCGGGGCAGGGCGAGGCGGCCGCCGCCGGGAAACAAAAAAGGAAAAAAGTAAATACCGAAAAGGACCTAGTAATTAGAAGAAACCGAATTTAAGGGGTTTTTTTGTAAAAAATGGACAGCCACATCATCGACTTAACGTCCATGGTAACGGAGTGACCAACGTGTCGCTAATCTGCAACTTCGTGACTGTGTTTTGAGCTTTTTCAATTTGGTGACCAATACTAACTTTTCGTGCAACTTGGTGACCTCTCGTGCGATTCACTCAAATGAAAATCATCCAACAAATCTCTCCCAGTCTTACAGAGCGAATGTTTTAAAAAGACAATGTGTGAGAAGTGTGAACCTCGGCATGGGGCTCGCCGGCTTTGGGGTGGAATCCCTCGCCGACCACTTGGCCGTCGCGGACGAGGACGCAGCCCACCATGGGGTTAGGGCTGGTGTGGCCGGCCGCCTTACGGGCCAGCTCGACGCACCGCCGCATGTATTGCGCGTCCATATCCCCGGTCTGCGCCCGGCACCGCACGCCGGCCGCGAGATCCCGAGCGCCGCCGCCCACGGCGAGGCGGGAGCGACGAGGGGATGCTACGGCGGAGGCGGGGACGCGGGGCGAGCGACGAGGCCATATCAGCCAAGACCAATCCAACGAGATGCGAGCGGGCCAGCGGGGGCTCGGAGTTTGTTGGGTTTGGGTGTCAGCCTGTCTACCGAATTATTACCTGAAAAGTGAAAACACACAAGAGTAACAATTGAAGACAATTTTCTATAGATTTAGTACGCCGTCGCTCACACACTTGACTCAGGAATCTGCGTCGTGTTGGAGAAGCTGGGACATGCAGCCATGTATGTTTCATATTCACTTTGGGAGCTTAAGGAAAATGGAGTGTACTCTTTGCTTGCTAGGGAAACTATAATTTGCAACTAGTTGCATCCGCATCCCGTTGTCTGATGTCTATTTTGAAGTTTAAAAAAAAAGTGAAATAGATCATCGATATAGATTATGTTGTCTTGTGCAGCCACAATTTGTCCATCTAAAAATATGACCATACGTGACGTGTGTAAAAAAGACAAAATAAAATGAGAATAGCACATTATACTATTCACTTAGATCTTTCTCTTTTTTTGTACAAGTCACATATTGTCATCTTTTTATAAAACTTTGTGGGTGCACAAGACTGCACAACACAATCCATGTCCTTGATTTTTTTCGTTATTTTTGAAAACTCCGAAATAGATATCTAATAATGGATTGCGGTGCAACTAGTCCAAAAATATTTGCACTCGTTTGCTAGCATGATTAGGTGTGTGCATCTTGATTCTTGGAAACTTATTCCATGCCTCATATTCAGATTGAAATTCATTTGTTGTTCTTATTTCCATCGTCCTGTCTAAGTTGTGTACTTCTGACTCCTAAGCAGGACACAACTCTCATATAACATTAATCCCATTTTCTTTGAGCTTGTAGATACTATCTAACCAAGTTTTCTCATGCGCTTTATGTCTCATATTGTCAAATGCTTTTTGAAATACATACATTCACTAAAATCAGTGAGAATATGAGAGCGCTCCTCATCTTCATATTCATATTCATCTTCATCTTTTCATTCATATATTTTCTTAAACCTTCAATGGAGATAATGCTTGAAAACAATTTTGCATTATATGAAAGGTTCACAATCCATGCGAAAATGCCCAACCACAACCAACTGCATCAAGATCCGTGCAATTATTTTGCATTCCAACCCTAAATAATCTTATTAGGAAGCAATTTTCCATGCATGAAATTGATTTCACTACCATGCAGTAACAATAATTTTTCGAAATCATCCATTAACAATCAGTTTTTGTTCAAAATAAAAAAGATGTATCAACAATCATTTTATGCAAGTGCAAGGTTATTTGTAAGTAATCCACCACAGTCTTTGGATCTAGAATGGACGTCCCGGATAAGCCGGGACCTCCAACTAGTTGTGGGAAAATTACACTCCAATCCATGATATCATTCTGTGAAGTCGTTCCCTATAACTTTCCCATTGTTGCGTATTGATCCATGTAAATAATTCTAGGTTGCCTCCCATTATATGTAGCTAGAAAAGTCTCAAAAAGCCATTGAGTCACATGTTTCATCATCAAGGGGATCTTCGCCGGTTGAGGTCATACTGACGATGACCGCATACCATGTGGAGGAGAGATACACGATGACCGCAACTCTGTGGAGGCCAGATGGACGATGTCCTTGGCTTTGTGTGGAGGCCAAGCCGACAACACCATGACTCCATGGAGGCGATAGCACGATTCCCGTGGAGGTCATTTTTTACCTCACCCACTACACATCGAGGACCCCCACCGGCTCTTCATAGCTTCCCCACCCTGGATTCTCGAGAGTGATGACATGTCATTTACTCCTCACGGCCTAGAGCTTGCTGGTTCTACGGTGAACGTGGCGGATCTATGGCGTCGAAGGCATTTGGAACCTATAGAACAGTGAAAACCTTTGAAAAAATAAAAACAATGGGCTTAGAACATAACATACGTGTATTTTTTGGGGGAAAAGATAGCTTTATATATCAGCATAATAAGAGTTTACAATTTCAGTCTCAACTATAGCAGTAACATCCGGAGGGACATGCCCCATGTAGAAGTTATTTTCACCTGATAATCTAGCTAGAGCAGCCAGAACATGAGCTGCTTTGTTGCTCTCTCTTCCTATTTTCACAATTACAAAGCGGAAAAAAATCTCTTGGATATTTTTAATATCATCATACAATTTCCAGAGGCGAGACAAGCCCTGGTTCTTGCGCTTAGTAGCATCTACGACAGAGGCGTTGTCAGATTCCAGGATAATCGCGGCATTTTTAAACATCCTGAACGCTCTAGAGGCCAAGGACTCAGGGAGGCACGCATTAGCTTCAGCTTCTGGAACTTCTTGGCATGACAGCTTTTCTTGCCCAAAGAACGTCCAGCTGAAACGAGACACCCACATCCTGTTGCTGATACAGATGGACAGACCGCTTCTCATTCTTATCGATATCCAGAACCAGAACAGGAACCGAAGCTATCTTTTCTTTTATTTACAGAGCTATCAGTCTATCACACACACGTGTATTTTGATCCAACTGTGTGGAATGAAATCGCCTTCGCACACGGTTTTGTTGACCGGCAAGTTGCAGCAACCATTGCTAAAAGTTGCAATGGTTCGAAAATGATTGGGTGGTATACATAGGCATGTTTGGTAGGCATGACTTGATCAATTTGATGGATTGATACCGTCATATTTGTAATTTATTAGGTTCGGTAATGATTATTGAGCCAGTGATGTGCACTTCATAACCGAAGATAAGTCCTAGTACCAGCTAGCAATGAGATATGGACATACGACTTGGTGTCTCAGGCTCCAAGACAATTTTCTGAAATGCATGCTCCGTGGAAAACTTCTCTCGCACAAATGACTAGCACAACAGTTATGTAAGGTGTCCAATATATAAATTAGTAGCAAAACTCGGCTGTCATCAACATTTAGTGCAACTTGTGCTATGAGAACAGGACAGCACTATTTTCCACCGTAGACCACTAGTAGAATGCTTGGTATGATCTACTTTAGTTTAATGTGTGATGTTGCAAAAAATAACACATTTAGTTATACCCAAAAAAAAAAAATTGCTAAAAAATGGAACTGTTCAAGAAATGATTAGGTAGTGTATATATATATCATGTTTGGTAGGCATGACTTCATCTATATGTAATTTTTTGGGTTCATTAATGATTATTAGGCCAGTGATGTGCACTTCATAAACGAAGATCATTGCTAATACTAGCTAGCAATGATACGGACGTACGAGAGGCTCGCTTACCGCCAATCATGTTTTCCTCTAATTTTTTTTTGCGAGATAGATCCAGTAACAACACCAGGAACTTACAGAACAAACGAAGGATCAAAGAGAAAAGTACAGAAGTCCTGCAAGCCGTCGAGGACGCCGTCGTCGAAGAAAGATGTACCGCGGCGCGCCGCCGCCGCTCCTCCTCAGAAACCTTGGATCAGCAGGAGTCCCCAGGCGGACGGGAAGTCGACAGAACTCGGCTCGAAGAGCCTCCACCTCGCATCGTCGCCGCCGCCCTCACCTGGTCGTCGTCACCTTCACCACCATGTCGTTCGATCCGAAGCCGCCGCTCCACGACCTTCGGCTCGGGGAAGAGGCACAACACAGCTCTCCGGAGCTGCGAGCACCCCGGAAGAGGCAGATCCATGGCCGCGCTCCGCGGAGCACAACCATCGGAGAGGATCTCCGCCTCGACAAAACGCCGGACCGGCCGCGCCATCCTCTCCTCAACGCCGCCGGCAGGCAAACCCCTCGACCCTAGACTATGTACAAGCGAGATCCGGGGTTTCCCCACCCTCGCCGCCGAAGCGGCCGGCGGAGGGAGGGGAAACCAGCAGGTCGTCGCCGGCGAGCTGGATCAAGCGGTGGGGAAAAACGACTTGGTGTGTCTAAGGCTCAAATTAATTTTCTGAAAAAGTATTATCCGTGGAACGTTTCTCTCGCATAAATAACTAGGACAACAACTATATGTTAGGTGATCAACAAACTATAGTAACATAAAGTCACAAACCATTAACATCTAGTGCATGTCGTTCAATACGAAAAGGACATAGCTAGACGACTGGCAGAATATGCTTGGTCTCTAGTTTGGTCTAATGTGCCATGTTGCAAAAAAAAAAAAAAAAAACGCACATTTAGTTATACCCAATTAATCATTCTGGCTGCTTGAACTAGTCTATGTCCGGATCGTCAGACATGCACCCACGACACCCACGCCACAACGACATGCTGCGAGGTTGACCTAGGCGCCTATAAAGCATTAGCTCCGGTGCATGTATTCCAGACAAGCACACAGCCTGCAGAGCTAATCAAAGATGGCTTCCTCCACGCCTTACTTTGCCCTACTCTTGTGCCTCGCTACTTTTCTGCAGGCATCGCTTACTGCGGCAAATTACCCGCCGCACAACCCACCGCCGCCACCCCCGCCGGTTGAGCTGCCGGAGTCCGAGGTGAGGGAGAGGTTCTCCAAGTGGGTGATCAAGTACTCGAAGCACTACTCGTGCCAGCAGGAGGAGGAGATGCGGTTCCAGGTATTCAAGAACAAACCAACTTCATCGCCCAATTCGCCAACCAGGACCCTAGCAGCGGCGTCGTCGGTGGCGGAGGCCGGGTGGCGGGGGCGGCAGAACCACCAACAGGCCCTTCATGAAGATGAACAGGTTCGGCGACCTCAGCACCACGGAGGTCATGCAGCAGTTCACTGGGCTCAACAACACCAGCTTCGAACCCGCGTCGCCCACCCCCCTCCCCTACCACTCCTGGAAGCCGTGCTGCGTTGACTGGCGCTCCAGCGGCGCTGTCACCGGCGTCAAGGATCAAGGCACTTGCGGTAATTAATTAAGCTATTCCTTCTTCTTCTTGCAGAGTTAGTCGTTAACTATGTACATGCATGCATAGGGTCGGGTATGTTTGCTCAATTATTTACTCGATCGGTCGTCTGGAATTGAAATGGCAGGATCGTGCTGGGCGTTTGCGGCGGTTGCGGCGATCGAAGGCATGAACAAGATCAGGACAGGGGAGCTGGTGTCGCTCTCCGAGCAGGTACTCGTGGACTGCGACACCAGGAGCTTGGGCTGCCAAGGCGGCACCTCAGACACAGCCATGGCCCTCGTCGCCTCCCGTGGCGGCATCACGTCGGAGGAAAGGTACCCATACAACGGATTCCAGGGCAAGTGCGACGTGGACAAGCTGCTCTTCGACCACCAGGCGTCCGTCAAGGGCTTCAAGGCCGTGCCCCAACGACGAACATCAGCTGGGCTGGCCGTAGCGTTGCAGCCCGTGACGGTGTACATCGACGCTAGCGGGGATTTCCAGTTCTACTCCGGCGGCATCTACCGTGGCCCCTGCTCCGCCAATGTGAACCACGCCGTCACCATCGTCGGCTACTGCGAGGGCCCTGGTGAGGGAAACAAATACTGGATTGCCAAGAACTCGTGGAGCAACGACTGGGGTGAACAGGGATACATCTACCTCGCCAAGGACGTGCCCTTGTCCACGGGCACTCTGTGGCCTCGCCACCACGCCGTTCTACCCACAGCTTGACCACGGCCGCCGCAATAAGTGTGTGATATCTAAGGATTTCTTCTATTCGTTTTGATAATGCAATGTGCTCTTTTTACTACAATATATACTATACTGTACTTCCCTTCTGATCAATCAGTTGATCATGCATGTATATTAGCATGGCCTGAGAATAATAAATTCTGAAATAAACATGTTGTTCTCAAAGGGCTTTTGTTTACAAGCAACACACATGCGCCCTCACCATTTTTACAGGACCCTTAAATAGTACTAGGTAAATCGTGCAAGTTTTGACATTGACATAAGTTTGAGCATTTTTTAGATGCCAGCCAACCCATCAATATTAACATTTTAAGAAATCCAACTGTTGATTAAATTGCCATCTATAAAATTAGATGGATCCATGCTTAGTCTAATAGAAATATATGTCCGTCTCAATCTGCTATTCAACGGGCAAGCTACCTAATTCACCTTGTTTACATCTATGTAGTCCCGTGTCGAACAAAAATAATCTCATTTGTTTGTCAGTCTTGAAAATATTATCTTTCTTAGAAAAAAATTCTCCTTTGTTAATCTCGAAGAACAAA